>PVJI01006937.1:0-81959 GCA_004026765.1 Micronycteris hirsuta | reverse complement strand
GGAAACCAGCTTTTCTAAAATTCTTATCCATGGACTCATTCAAGTTCTAAATAACTCAAAATAATTTATTTGTAAAATTACCTCTGATTGGGAATATTTGTTTATGAGGCAAAGGAAGTTCTCTTTCTTTGTGATAGGAACCTGAGGAAAATTCTTGAACCCTTTCTCTTCTCCTCATGAGATAAACAAACAAAAGAAAACTTTAGAGACCTAAGGTTCTCCTTAATCTGAAGCCAGTTCTAGAGTTCATCAAACTGCGAAACTACCGCACTAAACACACATTTGAAAGATACACACACATGCACACATGTGTATTATAAAACAAATACACATAAAACCAACCAAACTTAGATATTAATTTCAAGTTTTATGAGACAAATATATGTTTTCCCCAAGGCAAAGAAAAATGAAAGCCTTAAAATTACATTATGTTTTTTTGGTGTAATTAAGTAATACTAAAAGTTGGCTTTTCCCTCTAGGACTCCATTGTTGATAACTGAAACCTCCAAGAAAGATATCAAGTAGGTTTGACTGAGCAAATAAAGTACTACTTAATTCATAACTTAAAATCATTAAAAATTAGTACAGAGCTTTTGAGGAATTTCTAGACACTTAGGTTACAACAAAAATAGTAATTACAATTTTAAAAGTAATAAGTCTTTCCTTAAGACTGACATTCTGTTTACTTACAGACGGTCCATTTATCCCCCGGGGGTCTTCCATTGAAGACTTCTTCTGAATTATAGATGGGCTATTAGCTACACACTTCTTCAAAGGGTTCCGCCACCCCTGCACCTGTGGGGAAGAGAGCACCAAGGAGCCGCATTAATTGTGTGGCATGAAATTAAGAGTTGATCTTTTTCTATCTGCAGCTTTCCACTTACTAGCATGTATACACAAGTCAAGAATGCTTACCTTCACTGAACAAATCTTTAAAATAAATATTATGGGCTCACCGTTTATCACAATTTACATGAGCCAAATGTGGCCAAATGATAGCTCAGTGTGTCTGCTGTCAGCAGCTGCAGCCCAAGGTAAAAACAGAACAGGCAGGCCAGCTAGAGAGCTTTCCACACACATTATTTTTGAGCCAACAGTGTAAGAGCTTTCTTTTTTTTTTGTTTTGAATTCAGTTTCTCCATGCTATCTATCAACGTCAATTGTACCACAATGCAAAGAGGAAATACTAACAAAGAAATATGACTGTAGTCTGAGCAAGGATAAAAGAGAAAAACCTCCAGTTGAGTGTTTTACCCTCAGGGCAAGGATATTATTATGCTATTTCTTAGCAAGTTTACATTAGGTCACAGTTTCACGGCTGATCAAGTCTGAACCTTCAGAGACTCCGCACCTTCAAGAAGAATGGGGTTTAGGGGTACTTCAAGACATGGACAATAAATATAGTGTTTTAAATATATTCTGCATTTAGCTATCTTCCAAAAACAGAATATAGCCATCTAGCTGCCCAGTCTCATTTCCTTTCAAAATTAATTTGCGTGTTCAAGTTTCAGTGAGGAATGCAAAATTAATTTGCATGTTCAAGTTTCAGTGAGGAATGCAAAAGAGACTTTCAGGTTTACTCACTTGGGCTTGGCAACTAAGAAGTTATTCTACAAGCTTCACGTCAACTCCAATGATGTACATGAAATTTCCTTAAACAGATATGATCTTCATATCACCCCACACAGAATTACAGAATAGAAAACACGTGGTAGTTTGACTTTAGTACCACTTTTTGTGAAAGTATTTGAACTTGTGCATGTTAGCAGGGTAGAAAAACCACTGTAGTCAAAGTCAAGCTGTCTGAACTCAGGTTCGGACCCTGCCACTAATTGAATGGCCTCAGGCAAATAGTTTGGCCTCTCTGAACCTCAGTTTTATGCCTGCAAAATGGAATGTTTCTACTGGATTATGTCCTACAGGTGTATATTTTAGATTTATAATGTAATGAATGTGTGTATTGAAATACATGACTTTCGGGTAAACCGTTTCAGGGTTGGATCATTTGGGATGTAACTTTGAAATACTAAACCAATTCTCATTTAGGATGATTTTGCTCACAATTATCAATGCTGGAAAACATATGCCTTATCCTTTAGTCAGCGCAAAGGCGATGCTTTTTGGACAATGTAAGACTCGTAAATAACTAGATCTGTAAAATGTGGAGAACCTCAGGGACTTTTAACAAGATATTATTTTATAATTTCAGGTTAGGAGTAAATAAAAAGCGTATGAATATATTTATGTCTGCTAAACTGAGGAAAAAAAACAATACAGCACTCTATCTTGAATGACGCACGATTTCAAAACTGAATCTTAAAATCCACTAGTGTTGCTTTGAGAGGATTCCTTGTATAATTTGGGTGAAGATATTACAGAAACTAGACTTTTTTTCATTGCTTGAGTGAGTCTCTGGAGGCACGTTAACTTTTCCAGGCGATAAGGTAGCATTTTAAAATGATGATAATAATCCTGCCTTACATTGGTAAAATGCTTCACAGCTTACAAAGTGTTTTCACAGAAATTGCCCACAGTGCACCTACATGCAGTGAGACAAAGTCCAGTCTCATTCCTCACAGAAGGGAGCAAGCCCGAGACAAAGCCCCCTCTGATTTCCCCTAAATTCCCATCCTCTCTGTACCTGTCCTGAGAACATGTTTCAATCAAAATCTGTATATTTGATATTCCAGGATTATTTCCCATGTGTTTCTTTTCCATATTTCCACATTGAACTTACTGAACAGTTTAAGGTATTAAGAATGGTCAAGTTACATGAGCCTGAAAGGTATTTCATTTGTAATTTTATTTCTTCTGAAGATGAAACTATTCTGTACTAAATACTGTGTTTGTTATTGTTTCCTGGGCTAAAAAGAAAAGACTGAGATTATTGAGAAGTCAAAAGAGTAAGCATTCATCTGCTTCAGGTAGATGTCTCCACTAAGAAAGACTCCCACTCAAAAATCAAAAAATCACAGAGAGCCCTGGACTTTATTTACAAATCCTCCACTGCTTGCTAAATCAGCATAGTTGTTTCCAGATTTCTACATGTCAATCCAAACCATGAAATCTATGCCATGACTGAGTCTACTGATATTTAGGAGCCTGGCTCTGGTAAACCCTTAATTCCCTCGCTGGACTTGATCTCTCATGGTTTATAAATAAGCCTGCCCCCATTATAGCACTTATCTAATGGAATGTAATTATTTCTCTACCTGTCTCCCCCACTAGACTGTAGCTCCATGAGGACTAGGACCATGCCTTGCCTTCTTGTTCCGGTCACATATGGCGCTCATTAAATATTTTGAATGAATGAATGAATGTTATTGATACATGACAATTTTTGAAGACATGTAAACTCTGAGCTAGAATTAGGGGGGCAGTTAAATGATGGGGCTATCATTCAATCAACTTAAAAATATGCTTCAAATTTGGGGTCCTCAAAATTTGTTTCAAGTACCCTAAGAAATAGGCTCAAGCAAAAATAGATTATTTAATTCATATCTATATATCTACCTACCTACCTACTACCTACCTATTACACACAGGGAATAGCTATTCATAAAACTATATAAAGCTATACAAAAGTGCATATAGAGTCCTTAGAATTATATTTCATAAGGACTTTAAGCCAAGGATAGTTCCTAGAAAGCAGTAAAAGAATATCCAAGGAGGCTAGCCAAGGTATTAGATAGGAAAGGGAGGTGCACACTGATGAGAGGATCAGTGGGATGAAATTCATGTGGGGAGCCCTGGCTGATGTGGTTCAGTGGATTGAGCCACTGGCTTGCCAACTGAAAGGTCACCGGTTCAATTTCTGCTCAGGGAACATGCCTGCGTTGTAGGCTAGGTCACTGGTTGGGGGGACGCAAGAGGCAACCAGTTGATATTTCTCTCCTCTCTTTCTCCTTCTCTTCCCCTCTCTCTAAAAACAAATAAATAAAAATTAAAAAAAGAAGTTTGTCTGGGGAGATCTGTGGAGCGGTAGACACAGAAGCCTTGGTAGCGGAAGCACCCCTACAAGACAGGGCGCCAGGAGTCTGGTGGTTACGCTTTCACACGTCCATGCCCAACACTCATCCTTGTCAAACACAGACTTGGGTCAATCACCCACAAGTGCATTTACTCCCAAAAGCCAAATCCTTTGTTTGCCCACTCCTGACTCAACTATTACGGTACGCTCTTGGAATTATACACAATGGAAGGCTATCCTTTTATTAGCCACAAAACGTAAGGTTCCCTAATAGAGACAAGGGACTAAGAGATGTCCTGGGGCTCTGCTGGCCAAGTTCAACATTCTGGAGCCAGTTATTGACTAGGAGGAAGAAAAGATCAACTGAACAAAATATCAATAAAGAGCAGCACAGCTGGGCATACGTTGAAATACAACCCAACTCTCTATATTCACTAGCTGCATGAAAATACCTGTAGACACTCACCAAGGGTACACAGTGGTAAGCAGCCCCTTCCAAGGTCACTGCCACCCACGGGTAGCAGGATGGGGGCACCCACAGCTTGAGGTGGTGGAGCCCTTGACTTGCATGAACAGCCCCAGGACAGATGCTAATCTAGGCATCTGGTGCTGATCAGAACCTAGCAGGTGGCAGGACAGACAGTGGAAGGCCTCCTGGGCAAGGAGGTACTGGCCCGTTTGAGTTGGTCTGTTCAATACCTGAGGGAACTGTACATTCTTTGGTCCCAATCCCCTGGACTTGATAAAACAACAATGAAGAGCTAACTTCGTTAGGTGAAGTTACCCAACACAGGAAAAATGGAAGCCTTAGAAATGTCCTTTATATTGGCCAGTCTTAGAGGAGTGGGGCAGAAAGGGGCTGCATGGATGGAACTGGAGAGCATTATGTTAAATGAAATAAGCCAGGCAGTGAGGGACAAATACTATATGATCAAACCTATAAGTGGAACCTAATCAACAAAACAAACAAGCTAGCAAAATGAAATTAGTATATACATACTAGCAAACAGAGAATGGCAAATAAATATTAGATTTATATACTGAGAAGACAGAAAGCATCAAACTGAGACTATTTCAGAGGAAATAGGGCCCCTGGTGATGACATTATAATTATACCTGTAGAATGTAGTGATGCATATTGGAGGTGATATTTTATACCCTTTTGTAATCAATAAGTCTATTAATTTTTAAAATACAGAATTGTTTTAAATACAGAAACATTAATGCACGTGAGACAAAATGTCTATTCTGTGCTTCTTTGTTATTTAAAAAAAGTACTTGGAGCTCTGAACCTAAAGTTTTCCAGGTTCATTAACATCCATAATCAGTTCTGGCTGGTGTGGCTCAGTGCATTGAGTGCCAGACTGCAAACCAAAGAGTTGCTAGTTCGATTCCCAATCAGGGCACATGCCTGGGTTGCAGGCCAGGTCCCCAGTAGGGAGCGCTCGAAAGGCAACTACACATTGATGTTTCTCTCCCTCTCTTTCTCCCTCCCTTCCCCTCTCTCTAAAAATAAAATCTTTAAAAAAATCCATGATCACTCCTCATAGACACTTCTTCTTTTCCACCCATTGCTAAAGCCAGGCAGTTAGTAAACAAAAGCAGTAGCACTTCATTTCACAAGTAAAGATGATCTTGCTTTTACTTTAGTTCGAGCTCATCGCTAATAACCTGGCTATTGTCAGAACAAAAGATTGGGAGAAGAGAAGTCAGAATCAGTGTGTAAGCTACAGAGGCAGGAAGTGAATAGAGAAAGGGTCTAGACTGGCAGGCTCTTGGGACAGACTTTCTAGGCTGAAGAAAAATAAGGTGGAGGTGGAGGTAGGGACTAATATAACCGGAAAGAAATAATATTTTTAAAAATTGTGTACATCATATATATTTTAATTTTTCCTGCTGATTTTGAAAAATGGGTTAGATTTTCAATGACACATAAATCATCTCTAATGAACCAGAGACCCATCAGACAGCGTTAATAACTTGTGGCTCCTTGGATAAAAGAGTGTTTTCATTACAACACACCATCACTTTAATCTTTGCCTTCTCACCAAGTGTTGAGTTTTCTAACATTCCTGAGGAGCAGAAGGAAACTAGCGGTGGAACACTGCTTTACGAAAAGAAAAGGGCTATTCTTAAGTATGTCCCCAGAAGACTACAACTACGGATTGAATAAACATATCAAGTCAAGGGGTCTTTAAGAAAATTTACAAACAGAAGTCTGCAGTGAAATGAACCATTGGATAAATCACCTTCAGAGGTCTACTCTACTAGTCCATGGCTCCAGAAGCCACAAGATGCTTGTCTCACTGTCACCTTTGCTTTGCTTTCCTCGCCCGCCGAGAAATTGGGTTATATGAAGGAAAACAGAGTGGGCATACTCAGGTGAGTCAGACTCAGAAACCAGATCCTCACTGCTCTTTCAGATGGTCAAGGAACACATCCCAACCACTGAAGTCATTAATGAAAAACAAGTTTAGTTTTTCATTGGTGAAAGAAGTCTTCTACAGCTGGAGATGTAGCTTCTATAGAAATAAACGTCTATACCACTTTGCTTTTATAGCTTTGCCACTGACATACTAGTACTGCTATTTTAAAATTTTAAGTATGAAGCCTGTCTATTCTTTATAAAACTTCTAAATGAATATGACCAGAGTTCTGCTTCTACCATATGTGACTTCCTTTTAATCAGATAAAGAATGGAAGGCAAGTGGCAATCGAAGGAGTTGACAGTAACAAGGGAAATGGTGACGTGTATTTATTCAGTAACTACAGTTGAATTCAGACTATGTTTTCAAGAGCATTAGATCTATGTATTATTTTAATGTGCCACTTACTATACAAACAATACTTTAAAAAACCTTAAATATACCATAATTCCATCAATTCAACTTCTCTGCATGCATGCATAATTTTACATAGCAATAATCATTGCGACTCTTCATGCCTGTGTCTTTCTGGTTTCTCTTAACGTTGTGCCATAAGCATTTTATAGTCTACACATTTACGATTTTTGATGCTCATGTAATATTCCATCAGGAGATATTCCTATGGAGTCGGGCATGTGGGGTTTTGTCACTTTCAATATACCACATTACACTTCATCTTCAATCACCAGATTTTTTTCTCTCTTTTTCATTATTTCTTAAAGATAAATTCCAAAGAGTATAATGAAAGGATTAAAATGTATGATAGTTGAAAATAGTAATATTAAAGTGAGGTCAAATTCTCTTATTCAGGTTTCCCTTACATATAACGCTGGCCCTAGCAGAAGGATGAAACGCCAAAGTTATATTTTCAAAATACTCAAGTGAAGTTGTTACAAAGGAACCTGTAATCTTGGCAGCTTTCATGAATCTCCCTGTGTTAGAGGTTACCAAATTTTTGTATTCCTGGTAAACTTCTGAGCACTAAAACCCATGGCTGGACATTTGAAAGCCTTAACTAAATGATTGGTGGGGACAATCACGGTGCTGATAAAAGTAGGCACGGTTATCACACACTTGTTACTTGCTCATTCTTGCACTCGTCATTGCTCTTTAAATGAAATCTGCTCTCATGGGCTCAAGAAGAAAAGTCCAAACGCATTCTAGTGACCATGGGATCGAGCACACCCACGATGAATTGGAGGAACAGTGGTGTGCTATAGCACGTTGCCTGAGAACCACAGGCCTGTGTAATGAGGAAATGCAGGCATCTAAAGGAAAATAATCTGAAGCATAATCATACATAATAAATTTATCTCCAATTTCACCAGGTTGGTATACTAATTCTGCTGCATCTACTGAATTCAGGGCATTGCTAGTCCTCCACAGATGTTGTTCGTATACAGTGTCACAGAAATCCTTTCTCAGCCTAGCAAGGCTAGTTTCAGTTTTAAAATAACTTACGCTCTCGAACAACTGGTAACAAACAAACTACAAGTGTTCCGCTCAATGGTTATGTTTGCTGTTATGCAAATTCAGTAACTGTCACTACGTGATGGATTTTCTTACTTTATTCAAAAGAAAAAGAGGGGATATAGAATACCTACTTCTTTACTTTTACATAAAGTTCAACCAGCAAATAATTCTAAAGGTGTTAAAAATGCACCACAAACACTCATCCATAGGGATGAAGCAGCGTGATGGGTGCCCAAAGCCAGGGTGGGGGTGGGGGGTACGGTTGGACTGCACAGGGGCACGAGAGAACTTTTTGGGGTGTTAGAAGCATTCTATATCTTGATGGTAGTGGATTCATGGGTCTACATAATTGTCAAAATTCAGTGAACTATACATTTAATAAATTTTTTTCAAATGTGTCACAACTTCATATATTTCCTCAGTTGTCAACCTCTTTTTTTCCAGTACAGCCAAGAAAGCAATAAACTGTTTTATCGGTGACTGCCTTCTTCAGTGGGAACAACAGACCTTGGCCACCCGCCCCCAAAATCAAACACTGCGTTTGTCTACCGACACCGCTGGTGACATTCAGTCCTGCTTGAGGAGATGATATGGGTTCAACAACTAATAATGTTCACTTTTTAGGTACACGTGAAGAAGAGGTTTAAAAACATACCCTTGGTTTAAGAAATAAGGATTAGACGATACATAATGTTCTTTAATATTAAGGTTCAATTGGCATGTTGATAATTGATATAATCCTAAAGGTTTTATTTTGAAGGACTTCAATCAGAATGGTGAATGGTGGTTTGGTTTTCAGAAATACCCTGGTCAAATTCAGAAAGTCCCTAGTCTGTGCCTAGATCACAATAAGATCAGCTGTCAAACATTTTAAAAAGCAGTTTCATTTATTAAAATAAGGTGAAAACATATTTCTCAAATTCTTACGCCATTTTTCTCTTTCACTGTTAAAATTCAAAGGCAATTTTAACCACGGATGTGGACATAAGACTTCAGTGTCCAGCTCAATAGCAACATATTCATTGGACAGGGGATCTAAGCTCCTCATTAAGCCTGAGAATTAATGCGTATTTCATGTGCCAGTTCAGAAGGACCTAGAGAATAAATGCTTCCCTGCTCTACTCCAATACCACTCACTCCCTCACCCTTGACAATCACAACTAAAGTTGAGCAAAGCAATTTCATTCCCGGATGCTGACTCTTACTCTTAGTTGCTTCTTGACCAGAGTAAGGATTACTTGGTGAAATAAGACTGTAAGTCTGCAGGCTCCAGGGCCAAAACAGAAAATACAGTCATGGAGAAAGCATTAAGCTGTCAGAAAAGAGGCACTGAGTCAGGATTTCTTCGAATTTCACTCTTTCCTTAAAATCAAAGGTTAGCTTACACTAGTGCAAAGCTAGAAAAATTTAAGAGATCTGCCTCCTTCAGTTCAATGAGAAAACTGTTAATGGGTGATGCAATGTGACAGGAACATACGAGGCATGAGACGCTTGGGGCCACAGTAGGAAGTTAGAGAATCTAAATTTCCAAAGCAGGAATCACCCGAAACATCTTTGACAGATAGCCAGCTAGCTTCTGCATGATCACCTCTGGGGACAGCAATACACCAGCTTGGCAAGCCACTCGGTCCACGGCTGGAAGGTTTAACATTTAGGAGGCTGAACTAGGCCCATCTTCCGCAGGTTCATTTTTTCCTTCTGCACCAACACAAACATATTTCAATGTCCTCCTATATAAAATTGTCCTTGAAACGTTTAATATTATGATGCTATCCTCTAAGGGCTCTCCTTTGTGGGCCCGAACATCTTTTGAAAACCTAGTTCTTAACTTTCTGACGCCCTCCACAGGACATGACTGCTGGTCAGTAGCCTCTGGATCCAAATGACACTGACAGTTACTGAGCTTAGGGACACTCCAACTCTTCTGCTAATGACCTGTTTTCAAGTCATTATCCTTCTGTTCTGTTTTCAGAATGGATTTATCCCTGTGAAATTCTCATTTGATTAGTTTCTGCCTGTCCGTCAAGCTCACTCAGATTTTCTTTGAGTGGTTCTGTAAACCAATGACTGAGTTATCCAGCTTTCTGTAATACACCAACCTAAAACCCATTAGTTAACTTTCCTCTTTCAAGTCACTGCCATGAATGATAAAATAGGAGAAAGTTAAAAGTAGAGCTAGTCCTGATGACTCAAAGGGCAGAGAAAAAGACTGCTGAAGACCAGTATGAGAGTAGGCACTGGACTTGGTAACTCTGGGACTTATCAACTCTGTAATCCTGGTAAAATTAATTAACTTCTCTGAGCCTGTTTCTTCACCCATACAATGACATTAACACCATCTAATAGAATAGAGATGATTGAAAAGATGTCCTTCATATAGCACATGTTTAATAAATGTATGTCAAGCAAATGATGAGGATTTTGTAAAGGATGAAAGGTTACAAAACTATAATGCAATATGCTTCATTGTCTCGAGTTTTTACATCCAAAATTATCATGTAAGTCAATTGCTCAGGGACACTTTTAGAAGCTGCATTTCAGGTTACTATGATAATGATTAGTAAAACAGTATTCTTATTATGGTGCTCCCTCTTTTAATTACCCCTTGAGGCTAAATAATCCCACTAATAGATTTTTCATTGTCCCTGTTTTGTAATTTAACTTAATTAGCACTTTCTCTGCCTTCTCTCCAAGGCCTCCACATGTTCCAAATTGCAAAACTTAGATCTTACTCTCTTCCAAGTGGGGAACAAGTCTGATTTGGTCTCTTTTGGTCTGACAGGCAAGCCCTTTTCCGTCTGGCCCTAGCTACCCTCTCTGCACATCTGTCTTACATCCTAGGTCTCTCCTGCTCACCTGCAACCATGGCATCCTACTTCCAGAGGCCCTTGGTGCCAACTACACGGAGCCTGGAGGATGCATCTTCCAGCCAGACCCCCGCATAGCCTCCAGTCCTCTCCTGCAGCAAGCCTTGCACACCTGTGATTTTTCCCCGTCAGAGCACTGGTCACATCAGGTCACAGTTGCCCACCAGACTGCTCCTTCAGGGCAGAAACCATTTTTATCCATATAACAAGATGCTTGGTGCATGGCCTGTTTCCCAGTGTTGGCTGAGTGAACAGCTCAGAGCTAGAGACACAGGACAGACACAGGACAGACATCAGGATCTCTGAACAGGCTGGAAGAATGCCTTCCTTACATGGACACTCTGCTCTTGTGTGGTTCCTGCACTTCTCATTCAGAGCTGAGATCCTCTCTGCTGAGTAGACACTTGATAGTGATTCTTTTAAATATCAATTCACATTTCTTGAAAGGGCTGAGTCCTTCCCCAACTTGAATTTTTTTAAGAAGCCTTGAGCTTTATGAGCTAACTTTCCTAGCTTGCATTAGTCAGTCTGGCTACCAGAACAAAAGAGGTGAGTGGGTCTTAATTAACAAAAAGAAAACAATAAGAATTGTTTCCGCCCTACGCAGTATTCCCAACTCTCCCAAACTCACCAAAGGTAAAGCAAAGGTCCTGTTTATTTTTTGTTTCCCCAATTATTCATAGAAATAACAATGCCTCGCCCCTCCAAACCATCTGCTACTTCTTTTAACTGGCCTCTTTGATTTGGACCAACGGACCCACTTTAACCAAAGGGAGAAACTCCGTGGCTAGAAAGTGCTAAAGATAAATAGTTGCTTGCCCCTGCTGCTCCCCAAACGGTTCCAAGTGCTGGGGATTCGCACGCAAGCACCCATCTAAGACAGCAATCACAACAAATAAGGTCAAGATGACCTCCCCCTCGTTCGCCCGACGTCACAAGCAGTCACCACCTTCCCAAAGGAAAACAAACCGGCCCCCGACACATCCCTCCACGTGCAGCGCCCTAAGGCTGCCAGGCCAGGGGACGCCCCCCGTGTGTCACCGCAGCTGGCCCCGGCACGGTCCCAGAATTGCGCACACCCACAGCGCCCATCCAGGTGGCTTCGCGTACCTGGCGGCGGTGCCCACCAGAGCAGGCGGCCTCGGAGGCACAGGCGGACTGGGGTGCGAGAGGGCGCGATCGCTCGGAAGTCGGGGCCCGTGGCAGCAGCGCCCCCTCCACTGCTGCCCGGGCTCCGATCGCCGCCCTCCTGCCCCGGGTGGGGCTGCGGCGTCAGCAGCCCGGGCTCTCGGCCCTGGCCTCGGAGCCAAAGGGTCAGATTTAGTTTCACAACAAAGTCTCCTCGTCACCGCAACGCGACTGAAGGCCAAAGCCGCCGGCTGCTGGGGCAGGGCGAGAGGGCGGCAGGGACCGGGATGGCAAGAGCGCGCGCCAGGGGAGGGTGGCCGGCGACAGGGGCCGGGCAGTAGGACTTACGGGTGTCCCCACTCTGGCGGCGCGGGGCTGAGGAACCGGTTCTTCCAAAAACAAATGGAAAATGGGTAACGGCCAGGGCAGCGCTAAGAGGGGGTCTGTCTCGGTGTTTAGGGCAAAAACTGCCTTTGCTTCCAGAAATTCGAGCCAGTGGTGGCTTTTCTCTCTTTTCTTCTCAAACGCGTCTGTGTCTCCGGGTGGAGGGGCGCCCTTCGTGTGACTCTGAGAGCACAGCGACACCAGGGCGGGCACTTTCGAGCAGAGACCCCTTCCCAGGACCCCCTTCCCGGGCCCCCAGCCTCTCCCCGGGCCCCTCCGCGCGGAGCTGAGCTGGGCCGGCTGCCCGGGCCTGGCAGGGCGACTGGGACACCTGGGCCCTTGCAGTGTTTAAACCGAAGGAGCGCGCGGTGGTTTTGCTCTGCCAGCTACGACGAGCTAGGTGTACTTGAGGTGGACCTGAAGGAAAGGGTGGGTGGAGTGACAGGGTGATTTTCTTTTTCTTTTCTTTTTTTTTTTTTTCAGTTGGGGTGGAGAATATAAAGGAATAAGCAACCATTCTGAAATTTATTAAAACAACTGGGATTCAGATCTTTTTATGAGTGGTCTACAAGCTACATAATCTAACTTCTTGTATTTAGGGAAACCGAGGCAAAGAGCAATAAATGGATTACCCCATATCCTGTGGGGAAGCCTGAACTAAAAGTGTATACTTTCTACTATTTTCCCCCCTTTCTTTGCATTGGGGAACCCCTTTGGAGGGTTAGGGGGAAGTTTCTGTAACCCCCAAGTCCCTCTGCATCTGACTTAATGGGGTCTAGAGAGAATCTTGATTCAGCCGGGAAAGTATTTCAGCATTGGATGAAGCATCCATTACAGGTCAGTAATCTGAGCTGCCCCTTCTTTGGGAACTTCCTCTTACTTGATTTAGGGAATCCAATCACAAGCAGTGAAAGATATGCAAATACCTTGATGACTTGCTCTTACAAGGATTCAGGGCTTCTCGGTGAGTATTCAAATGTTTGCACTTGTCTGTCCCTCTCAAATGAAATCCTTTCCCCACCCCTACTCAATTATTCACATCAAATAAGATCACGTAAGCAAAAGGGCCTGAGAAAGTACAAAGCAAGGCATGAATGTGGGTTTTATCCTACATACTCTTTCAAAGTCGTTCAGATTCACACGCTTTACTGTTGTTTCTATCAATCATCAGGTTATCTATCTGTTGATTTGTACTAGATGCCGTGAAGTGGGAGTCAGGACATCGAGACCTAATCCTTCCCCTTCAAAGACCACAGATTACAGATTTGGAGATAAAACCAATGCACCAGACACAGTCAGAAATCTATACAAAGACTGATTTTTTTTTTTATCCTAAACTGTTGAATATTTTTATGTATGCAGACCCAGGAAGTTTTCAAAACAGATCATGTATATCCTGTGAAGAGGACTTCTTGTAAAAGTCAATGCATTGACAAAATTATGTTAACCCAACAAGACTGCACTACCCGGTCCAAATAGAAATATTAACCAAATTAGCCAGTTGATGAGGATGGCTTAGCCTTCTAGAATCCACTGTTTATCCTTTCTGCCCATTCACAAATAGAAAACAATTTACAAACCCACAGTCTCTTAAAGTATACGTGGTCAAAATTTTTATTTAAGGAGAGAGCAACAACAACCCCAAACTACCAAATATGTGTTTGCTAAGAACACCAAAGGCAAAGGAAGTTTCTCTTGTCAAAGACTACAGGCACGGCATTTATTTGAAAATCATATTTTAAGTCAATTTTTATAATTTAGAAATAACTTACAATCTGAATTTTTTATGTATTAATACAAGGAATCTTTGGAATCAAAAAATATGTAAAACATCTCTCAACCCAAATATCCAAAAACTGTATTTTTTTTTTACTTCTCAAAACCTAGATTCAAATGGCCGTTGGATAAAAATTTAAATTTTGAACCAGTTTCTGAATTTGAAGGGGTGGAGAATTTATTTCATTATTGCTCTTTCAGAAATGCCATCTGTTAAAAATATTGGCAGTACTAGATTCAGAAGGTAGAGTCATATTCCAAATTTTCTATGAAGAAAACTTGTTATTTGGGCAAAGCACATTTATTTTAGCACAGTATACAAATTCATCATATTCTCCAAAACAGGAGTAGCAGGAGCCAACTCATGAAGTCTAATGTATCCCAGACACTTGCTGGAATAAACAATGTTCTCGAGCCCCTCAGATGCACAGCCAGTCGGGAGTTGTTGACTACTTGAGGTTTTACACATCTCTCAGCCAAATCAGAAATCTAAGTCCCAAATCAGGCACAGGCACACAGGGTGGATTTACAGGCGTGCCTGGGCCTAGGGTCACAAGCTGAAAATGCATTGTATCACCCAAGACAGGTTTATTTTCGACATAAAATATACTTTTCCCCCCCATAGGACATGTATGCAAGTAGGAAGAAAATTTTCAATAAAAACTTAAATACCCCTTGCAACACCAAGCCAAAACCCAATAAAACATATATTCATAATAAACAACTTGATATTCTACATAGGAGTTTATATTCGTCTACTGATGTGTGTGTCTATATAGATATATCTGTAGCATTTCTATGTGAGTAATTAGCAAATGCCACAGGACTTAACTACATATCTGTCTAAACTGGACTTAGAACATTTAGCCACTTAGGTGTCATAAAATGTTAAACTTCACTGCTATCCTTACCTGTATTATGTACAATAAAGAAATGACAACGTTTTTTGCACATGAAGGAACAAAAAATTGCTTAAGCATAGAGTTATACTCTGGTTTATGACATACACACAAGACATGTGATGGAAATGTATATTTAAATCTGGCTCCTATTCAAACAATTAAGTCAAGACCCACAGAAGAAAGAGGGCAAAAACCAACATTTCTATAGTTCTTTGAGCATTTGTATTCTACCTACACTGACAGGTTGGGTATGTTATGATCAATCCTGATTCAAAAGAAATGTTTGCACGCTCTCTCTCAAAAATTCCTTTATTATTTAGTTTGGCAATGTAATTTCACATAGAAACCCTTTCAAATGTACCCAGTGGAATTTCTCCTTAAGAAGGAGGAAGGTCTAGTCCACTAGCTTAGATGGAGATTTACTCCTGAGTATCTTGGAGAAGACGGGACCATATGGGAACAGCCAAGAATAAAGTCAACTACCCAGGTTTGAGTTAGGAATTTTCTGAGGTATCAGCACCATTTAAAGAAACATTTAATGGGCCAGTCACTTTTCCCCAACACTGGCCTTTCTTCTTTCACTTAACTAAGTCACTTCATACTGTTAGGGACCACATTAACTCCTTCACTGTTGAGTGCTTCTGGCTGGAGAGCATTGATTGAAGCCGTTAGAATAATAATACCAAGAAAAGTCGTTCACAAGACTAAAGACATGGTCTCTATACTCTAGGACCTTCATATTATAAAAATAACATGTGCTTTTTAGTCTAATGGAATATCTTGTCACCTGAAAGATAATTCTTTGCCTATTGCTTCCCTAAGAAATGTATGAGCTAAACTAGGGAGAAGTTTGCACACTCAACAGGAACTTATTATGAGCCATAAAATTTGACTTTAACATTCAATTTCTTGTTACATTAAGACTGGTTTTCTAAACCATTTACTGTTGACTAATGTTAGAAAATACATTGATCCCTCCCAAGACTTCTAAAGAACATCATCAAATTCTTTCATCATACCAGGGATTTGGGAGGTATGTGGCGGGAGGATCTGGGGTAAAGCAAACATGTTTTCTCCTACCTTTATGCATCTACAGCTGAAGAGACCAGGTGAGGTGTGCAATACTAGGGTTCCTGGCGAGATTTCTTCTAAAGACTTCAGGTGAATTTTTAAGTAATGATTTACTTATGTCCTATATGTCACAAATAATTACTAAGGTAAATTTTATTGAACATTTGATTAAATTTTTAAAAATTCATCTGTTCTGTTGGTTTTTTCCTTTTAGGTGAATTTCCCAGAGTTATTGAGATGTAATCTTTCTGCCTATTTAATCTGGCTAATTTTTCTTTTGTTTTATCACTTTTCTCTCTTGGCATATACATTCTTTTCATTGTCAGCTACTTTTATAGGTGGAACTTTGAACTTTCAATTTGATTTTATCCAGATCATCCTACCTATTAACACATCCATTTGAGAGTTGCCTTCACCTTTATAAAAAGATGATACCTAACAAGTGCTTTGGAGGAATATGATTCCTCAATGTAGCAATCACTTGTCCCTCCCCCCACCAAAAGGCAATGGCTTGAATTTTCTTTCTACATTTCTATAATGTGACAAACAAGCATCAGATTTATTCTTCTTTCTCACAACTAGAGTAGTCTTTAAAAATGCCACCTTTTCCTTCAAGAATAACATTGCAGGTGGATTTTAAAAAATTTCCAACATAATTGCTCTTCCAGTGTAGTGTAGAGCAGGACTGCATGCTCTATAAATAAACCCCAATGGCCAGCAGAACCGAAATCTGGGTGAGTGTGACTCATGAACAGTATGGATTTGGACCTCAAGTTTATAATTTTTAGATAATATTTCCCCAGACACGCTGCTTCTTATGGAGGTTAAATCTCATTTGCTATTTCCTGACCATGTTTTGGCAGATAGCTGGTAGTACTTTTGTTGATTTTTGGTTGATAGCTGTAAATGACTATTAAACTTTTTAAGAAAATCCATTCCATGTCATCATGCAAAATAAAATTAACAGGTTTGCCCTTACTTCACAAAGCATAAGAAAGCTTGGATTCACTGAAATTGTATGCTATACAAGCATAGATTATGGATTGAGGCCCATTTAGACAAAACAATCAGCTCTCCATTGGCCAGCAATAAGCCTGAAGAATAGCACGAGGGGTCACTGTAAAGACAATTTTTAAACTGCCCTGCCTTGTGTGCCAAATCAAGCACCATCTAAGTGCCAAAATTAGTGCCCAAGTAGCGGAAAAGAGAAGAAGCAAATGATCCATTATTTGTTTGATAAGCATAAAATATTTAGAATGAGGAGAATTATGTTTTCCAACACTGTAAATATCTTTATTTCTTAACATGCAACAAGGAGCACTGAAGAGCTGTTCTTGGTGTGAAAACCTAAGGTATCCTTGAATATTAGATGAGTTGCTGATTGGGGTGGATTTCTTTTGTTTCTGTTTTTGTCTGTTTTTTTTTCTTTGTTTTATTTTACTCTTTGCTTCCATGTGGCTTATCCCCTAACACCATACATTTTGTTCGCTTGCTCTGTTATGGTAGGGTATTTTACGTTAGCCAACAAATATGTCATAGCTTAAGCTGTCTTCTAAGGAACAAAACTTAGAACTGCTGTATGCATCATTTAGACCAGTGCCTTTAACATGACATTGTATGTATCTATTAACTAAATCATAACACTAAACCATATGTTTGTGGTGAATATGAAAGGAGGGGCTCCAATGGATAAATTTTATCATTTGTTTTCAGAACACACAGCATGCTGACAGCTAAGGGCCGTCTTACTCTGAAACCTTTGTCCCAGGATTTCAGTTTTTAATTTGTTGTAGAGCCTTAAGTAAATGGCTGGCCCAATAATTTGCCTAAATTTCCCTTGAAATTAAATGCAAAAGGAAAACTCAAATCACTTCACCATCAGCAGGGGAAACCACTGGTGATCAGCTGTGGGAAGCATTAGAGTGTAAAAGGAATTATTTTCCATATATAAGAAAACAAGGTCCTTGTGGTCACTGCAATGCAACCACTTATAGAAATGTTTAACGTTTAAGGTAGAGTGAAGTAAAGATTCCTAGCAGTCTCGAGTCACTAATTCAACAGGTTTGGGTGTGGTTGGAGCAACATAGGGAGTCTTACATTCAGTCAGAGGCAGTGACATGGTACCTGTCCTCTGTGCCGTTGAAAGAGCATTGCCAGTGAGGCCAGGCACAGGGGTCGGTATGAACAGAGGTTGAAAGTTAAACGTGAGCTAGAAATGCTTATCAAACCGTTTGCCTCTGAAAGTGGTATTCACTATTCAAGAAATACTGCAAATGTGGCTGCGAGGATCAATCCGGGATAAATCATTTCATGTGAAAAGTGACCTAGGAAAAAGAGAAGAAAAGAAGAGGAGAAAAGAGAGAAGAGAAGGGAAGGGAAGGGAAGAGAAGAGGGGACTGAGAGGTAGACCGAGAGAGTCTGGGATAGCGCGCGGGGCTGTGTCGACCTGGGAGGAATCACAAAACGACAGACCATGAAACGACCTAATCCCGGTTCAGACAGTTAAGCGAAATTCACCTCAGGTAGGAGGGTTCTCTTTGTTGATTGCACGCTACAGAAGGGAGTCTGGCTTCTTCTCGGACTGGTCTTTTCCCTGAAGCCTAGGTCGCTGGCACGTTCGGGTGCCGACTTGGAAAAGCCCCGAGACCTGGAGAGGTTGCTCCTGTGCAGGCGCACCCGGTCCCTCTGCCTGGCGGCTCGCGATTCGATTTCAGGGCTTTTGCCCCTCGGTATTATTTTTCTGACTACTTGAGAGGGAAAATGTCCCGAAAACTGTATAAGAAACTCGAGAAGAGACTGTGGGATGCAGAACCGCACACGTGGTCCTGCAAATTGGAGAGGAAGGTGGGGGAGGTGGGGAAGAGAGAAGTGAAACTAGAAATTATGGCACAGCTTTAGAACTCGAGAATCCCCCTTATTCTTTTCCAATATATGTTCTGTTTGGTTCTTTACAGCTGCACTTATCCAATAAAAGTGGAAGAGGGAAAATAACGGCCAGAACAATGACGTGTCTACAGACATGAACCTACAGAGCAGCTCGGTGGTGGGGATTTTTGCCGGGAACCTCATGGAGAGATGCTGTTCTCCGGGCTGTTTCTAGGCAGATTATTTCCCCGAAGACCCCGAACAGTTCCTTTGTCCAAATCTAACATACAGAAACACATAAGCTCCCTCCAACAGGACATTCACATTTCATCTTCTCAGAGACATCTGAAGCCCTCGAGAATTAGGCATCTTTTCAGGGGATGTCTGGGGGAGCCAAAGAGGTAGGCAAATACACAAAAGAGCGTGGTTTACTTCTGGAAGCTGTTTCTCTTTACAATGTACCTTCTACTTGCTGAAAGTATATATTATTGGAAATACAATCAAAAGACAAACTTCTGTCAACACAGATGCATCATCTGATAAGTAAAATCAAACACACATTTTGGGGGAGGAAGAAAAGGGAACTCAAAGTGCTACCGCTGATACCTCAGTAAGTCAAGAGCTAAGAAAAATTATTCCCTCCATAAGAACGTTCGGTTTTGTTTTTCTTTTCTAACATGTCTTGGATTAAACAAAACATGTTAACAGGATTGTAACGAAAACTCTGCATGATGTAAACATCCCAAGAAAGAAATTCTAGATTGATTATAGTCTGGGACCGCAAAGATTTTATTACTAGATATCACTGAAGTGGTGAACTCAGGGCACGAACACTGAAGGGCTCTAGCGCGGGGAGGCTGGGGGCTGGGAAACTTCAGAGAACCTTCTCCCAACTGTACATATTAATACACACACACACTCATATATTTCATAAAATGTAAATGCAATAAGTTGAGCTGAATTTTATTTTTCCAGAATTAAAATATGTATTTAGTAGGTTTTGAAGGCCAATTGCCAGTTCATGAACGTATCGGAATAAAACACAAAAGCAAATGCCAAATGCCTGTGGTTTATGTAAACTACATCAAATCACGGGTTTTTTAAAAATATTTAGATGGAAAGTGGACGGCTTTAACGTGATAGATAAAAATCGGTTTTTAGGACTTGTCGTGGATTTTCATATGCTTATTAATTTTCCTGAGTTTTGAAATGTTTGCCTCTACCAACACGTCTAATATTTTAAGTTTCTGAAACTGCAGCAGGCATCATTTCCATATTCACTTCTCAGAAGTACGCGGGGAACAGATAACCAGAGAGACTTCTAAGTGCAGTGCGTCCTTGCTGCTTGACCTCAGGAGACAATGGGAAGCCTTGGGCTCGCTACGCAAGGGCGCTGGGTGTGAGGGGAGGAGGCGAGGGGCATTCAGCGGCTGTCCACCGTCCCTCCTCCTTCGAAGCCGTGAATAACGCCCAGCCAGCACCATCCTTGGGGTGCAAGTAGGGAAAAGGAGAGCGCTCCGTCGGGTAGGAGAATTGGAGTGCCAGTGCATTTTACCACGTCCTGGTGAGGAGGGCGGACTGGCAAAGCCCCCAGGGACTGTAGGGTCCTATGGAAGGTTGGGTGGGTCTGCACTGAGGCATCGGCGTTGAGCGGGCCGAGGGTTGCTCCTCTGGGCGGCTGCTCTGGCCGCCTGAGTGCCCGCGGCGGCTGCGTCCCGGCTTGGGAAACCCTCTCCCTCCCCGGAGGCGCCTATTACCAGCAGCTGCTTCTGCTTAGCCTTGCGACGACCGGTTTGCCCCAACCCACAGCCTCTCCCCCTGCTCGATCTCCTCCCGCCCCCTCCCTTCCCTTCCCCGCCTCCACACCAGCTCCACCGCGGCTGCCGGGGCCGTGGGCGCTACAGTAGCGCAGTCGCGCGCGCAGATTCCGAGATCCAGGATGGGGGTGGGGGGCTGTGGGAGGGAGCGTGCAAATGAGCCAGGAGGACCGCGAGGCTGTAAGCCCACCGAGGGAGGTTAGAGGAAGGCGCTGCGGCGGCGTGATTAAGAGGCCGCTGGCAGGAAGGGAGCGGGCTGGGCTGGCTGCAGACTGCTGCCCCTCCACCGGCCTGGGTGCGCCGAAAGAGGCGCCGGAGGCCTGGCGGGGGCGAGGGCCCGGGTGCCCTGTCCGCCACCGGCAGCGTCCGCGAGACCAAACAGGCGGCGCGGACGGAGGGGCGCGGCTGCCCTGGTGCGAGGCCCGTGGGGGAGAGGGAGAAGCTCGCCCTCGCCGGCGCTGGGGGTGGGCGCGGTGACCCCCGGTGGCACAGCCCACCCGGGCAGCCTCCTCCTCGTCTTCGCGTCCACTTTCAGAGGGGGCTATAAAATGACACCCGGGGAGCAATAGCAGGCGCTCTCAACGGTCGGATGGAAACTGGGGCACGAAAAGCGATTGCTCTGGGGGCGCCGTGGTGGGCGCGGGACACGCAGCCAGCCGGCGCAGGCCGCCGGCCCAGCAGCTGACGCGGGGCTGGAATCGGTTTCTCCTCCGAGCGCCAGAGGAGAGTAGGGCCCTGGGCCGCAGGAAGATCGCCTGGCAAAGACTGGCCGGGCTTTTGGCCGTGGGCTCTAAAGGGGCCTATGCCGGCCGGCTGGCTGCAGAGGCCTGTCCTAACACTGAGGACGATAAGCCGTGTAAGGCCACGCTTCTCAAAAGGAATCTTTCTCCTAGGTTTGCGGTAGCATTTTGAAAAACTAGCCTGCGGTGCTGAGATGACTTACATTCCCACACCTGACCACAGTTTTGTTTTGCCGGCTTAGCACGAGAAACAATAGCATCTCGCCTGCCTGGAAGTGACCGAAGCCAAGGGGCCTATCGGGTCCTTCTCTCCGCCCACCGCCCAGAGTAGGGGGCTCATCAGTCAGCGGAGCGCACACCCGTTCGTGCCTGTGTCGGACCTGACAGCTGGAAGGGATCTTAGCGTCCTTGTAAGTCATCCAACCCCGCAGCAGTTCTGCCGCCCGGGAAACTGACACTCCGAGGGGTCAGGTGACCTGCCCAAGACGACAGGGCTTTGTGCTCGGCCTCTAGAAGAGTGCCTAGTCTGGAGCGAGCCCTCAGTCGATAAGGGTTCAGTGGACGAACACCCAACCAGATGGTCGCAGACTCGGGCCGAACCCTGCAACTCAGCGGAACCACATCCCGCCCAACTGCGCACGCCCCGAGGCCGGGGCACAGAGTTCCCAAACACAGACGCCGTTTTTCTGGCAGATTCCATCGAAACAAACCCTTCCCCCTTCTGCACTGATGTCTTTCGCGGTCCCCAGGCCCCCAGCCGCATCTCCGTGCTCATCCCGCGGAGTGCAGCCTCTCCCCCTGGTCTCCTGTCTCCTTTGTGCACACCCCACTCTTCGGTGGCCTTAGTCCCGGCCGAGGTCCGCGGCAAGGCGGGGGGCGGCGCTTTTCCAGGTCGCTCGGGGGGAGCTTTAGCATCTCTCGCTCCGCGTCCCGCAGCGCACGTACAATCTAAATGGGAAAGGGCGTGCGTGCAGGGCCACGCATCGTGAAGAAAAGACATCGCCCGCCGCTCCCCACCACGAG
Source organism: Micronycteris hirsuta (assembly GCA_004026765.1). Taxonomy (NCBI): domain Eukaryota; kingdom Metazoa; phylum Chordata; class Mammalia; order Chiroptera; family Phyllostomidae; genus Micronycteris; species Micronycteris hirsuta. The sequence continues at coordinate 59,517 of PVJI01006937.1, read as the reverse complement.
CCACACTTCAAGACAGTTTCCCTGAGATACAGCCTCATAGAATTTCTGCGCCGCCACTCCTCTGGGGAAACGCAGGGACACGGTCCGGAGAAGGAGAGGCAGGAACCTGGCTGCGCAGCCGGGCACGGCGGTGTCGGGTTCTGCCCACGCCGGCACTGAGCGGGCCCTGCGGGTCGCAGTCACAGACACACGCCCAGCTCCCGCCTGCTAAAGAAACACCTTTGCTAATGCATTCGGGAGCTTGTTAGTCGGCAGGCCAGTGTCACCTGAAGACCAATAGCGCTTTTTTCTAGGTAAAGACGTCCTGCTCTGGGGGGCGGATTCGGTTTTCAGGAGGTGGAGAGTATTTGGGGCATTTTAGAAATTTAGATCAGCAACTTACAGAACACACACGGACAGAAACCGTTGTGAGCCAGGGCACTCGTCGTGGGGGGGGCCTGCAGGTAAGGCCAACTCTCCTCCCTGACCTAAGGCTTGGCACAGAGAAGTGCAGTGGTCGCTGAATGAACGCGACCACTTGCAATAATATCGGTAATGTTCTCTCCTCTGCTGAGCCTTTGGCAGCTACCATCTTCCCAGTTTCCAAGATGATGTGGCACCCAAGCAAGTAATTTCAGTTTTATTATCATCAGCCTAGCGAATACATGTAACATGGAGACAGGGTCTGACATCAGGGTTCCCTCAAACACCGCTGTCACCATTTTCTGAGACACACTGCGATCAGAGAAACAGAAATCCATGCTAACATTCACAGTGATAAAGTAACCTGCAGTTTATTGACAATGGAGAGAAGCTGGCCTCTTGGGATGAAAACTGACTGGGAGAGATGCTCCCAGATCTTCACCAGTAGTGGGTCTGGGCTGCATGTAACTCAAAGTAGTAAAACGACTTCACGAGGCAAATATTCTAACACACCCCCTATTCTCTTGTATCTGCGTATCCACCCAGGGACCCCACACCTTTCCATTTTCTTACGTCAGCGCAAGTTCCAGAAGATATTACAAATCATTCAGGAAAGAACAAAAATGAGTAATGGCATTTGAAGACGAGCTGTAGACACGTGCAAATCTCGTGTTTTCCTGAAGTTAAGCCTCGCTTTCCCTTCCTATTGCAGTTTAAACCTGCCAGGATATTTATAGGTAACCTTAAATTCTGGGTCCCACTTCTCTCAACAAAGAGATTTTGTTTTGCCTCCATCACATAAAACTAGAGGCAAGACATTTTACAAAATGGGGTTTTCACTTTCACCTGGGACTGCCACACACTTTGTCTTCCTAGCATACTTCCCAGTACGCTTTAAGCAGACGTTGCCAATATGTGACCTGAAGAAACATAAAGAAAACTCTCCCCTTTGCCAGCCAATCTGTGGAGTCTGTGGGGACGCACAGGGCTGTTAATTCCTCCAAGCTCCGTCTGCGGGAACGATGGAAAAAAGCCATTACTGAAGATTATGAGGTTAAAATAATTAGGTTCCTCCATTAGACTGCAGTCTTCTGGAGATGGTTGCCATTTTCCCTTTAAATGTCATTATTTCTAGATCTAGTCAGCCGCTGATGCAATTAAAGAGAAGATAATGTAAATTTAACAGCACAAATAACACTTTCTTTCATGTATGTTGAAAAATGCAGAGAGAGAAGGACCAGCCGAATTGTACCTGTCTACCATAAACAACCAATGTAATTCGTACTTGAAAAAGATAAAATAAAACCAGCCAGTGTGCACTTGGATTCTTGAGTGAATTCTTGAATCAATACTTTTGTTTCATGTTTTCATGTTCTCAGTAATGTTAACGTATCCAGTTACAAACTCTTGCCAGTAAGAAAGAAAATATGCCCTGCTGTGCACTCTTCTAAACACTTTTAAAGAATCGTGCTTTCTTTCATTTGGAATTATGACTCTGATTGTCTGGTGAATCTTTGCAATCTCCATTGGACAGTGAGTAGGCACATTTAATTCCCTACACTAATCACCTGAGTTGAAAACCAGGGTCACATTAGCAGACCCAATGACATCTCTGATCTTGTACAAAAAGGCACACAGAGGCACAAAAGTAGCATTAATTATGACATCTATTCTGCCACTGCAGAAACAGATCAGAAAGACTGGTAGGCTAATGAGCTATACAGCAACTATTAAAAACAGATGTATTCCTGTAGCCTTACAGAGGAAGAATGTATTAATAGGTGATAAACTGCACATTCCTCATAAAAATAAATGCAATATAATAATTTTTTTATTTTTTTCAGCCTGTCAAGGATTATTTTATTAGTTTTATAGTTAATAAAAACCTTGGTAATTAAACATCCAATATTTCTAGGAGCAACGCTTAGATCATAAATGGAAGCCTTTTTGTCCACACACAAAAAATTGTTTTTCTTTGCCCGAGGTATTTTCACCTTTTCTGTTTCCTATGAAACAGCTAAACACTTTTTATTGTAAATGAGGGACACTGAAAGTTACAATTCAGCTTATCAATGTCACAGCTCCTGTGTGTTGGAAATCTGGTACCTCCGTTGGCCTTCTAAAGTATGTGTGTACTTTCCTTGACAGACCAGTGGGCGTTGCCATCTGGGTTACAAAACCCGTGTTCGATTCGGAGATTTAGGAAACGATGTGACGCGGCCACCACTCCTCCTCCGCCCAGTGGTGCCTGTGTTTGGGCAGGGATCGCACTGGCACATTCACTGCAGTCAGGGACGCCTAGGTGCCAGAGAATACACGTGTCCTGGTGATGGTAGCCTGGGGTACCTGTGGACGGTGACAGAGACGAGGTCTTGAACCACTGTCTTAAATGCCTGTGAAGACTTCTTTGGGTGGTGTCACTGGTCCCAGAATCTAAAAGCAGGATGTATTTCGAACTGGGAACATCTTTGGTTTGTGGAAATGTACGGTTTAGGGCATGGTAATGGGTTGGGAATAGGGAACGACAGAAAAGTCTAGAGATTGAGACTCACTAAAGTATCTAATAAACACAGTATTATCAGCTGGCCCAAAGGATGCCACCAGCAAGTGGAGAGCCATGCCTTCTACCCCATTCTTCCTTTCACATTCTCTCTTACGCCCTGTTCCCAAACCAACATTGTTCTTTATTCTCAGAAAGGAGGATCTAGATTTTGGAGCTTTGAACACTTTAGCCTTCCAGACCTACTGGAGACATAAAAGTTAACTAAGAGGTAGTCAGATATTAGACAGAGAGGCAGGGAGGAGACGGGAGGAGAGAGACATTTTAAAGGAGTGTACCCTTCCCCTGGCTCCCTCTCTCTCTTACTCCCCCTCTCTCCTTTTAGTGAAGGGAGGGGGGAACCATAAAATTCTCTGTAGCACACACTATAAATTGCATTTTGCTGAAAGTTTTAATACTTAATTTAAAGTCAAAGGACATTTTTTTTTTTTACCACTTTAGCTATTGCTGTTCATCTGGGACAAAATCCAGGTGGCAAATTTAATGTAATTCGGTCAAATTTTCCAGCACAGCCTTGAAAGAAGCAGGTACTTCTAAATGCAAATCAAAATTCATTTTTGTTGACATAAAAGGCAATTAGCATTCATTAAAATATTCATTAGTTCAGAACTTTGCCGAGGAGATTCAGTGGATATTCAGAGGAGGAAATAAAATGGATGAATCCACTGTTAGTTGAGTTCTTCAGGACACCTCTGGACAATCTTAAGCAAAGTTGGCTGGGAGAGCAATCGCGGATGCTTTTGTGTTGTGAAATCTGGTTAACAAAGGAACTAACCCAGCACTTCTGGAAAGACAAGGAAAAATGTAGATCTGACACTTGAAGGAATTCAACAGTTTGAATTAGCCTGAAATGAGATGACTCATTCAAAGAAAAGTTCTGAATCTTTTCCTACTTGTAACCTGCTAGGAAATACTTTTAATAATTGCATTAACTCTTTCAGATTCAAACACATCTTTCATGCATTATCAAAATGATCTATTATCTGAATACATTTTGAAAAATACTTCTACAGACTGTACAAGGAATGCACCTTGTTTTTGAAAACAGAAACAAAAATGATCCTAGTATAGTTCATACTTTCTTTTTTTTTTTTTTTTTCCCGCAAGAGATGTGATGAAACCAAGCCTCAGAACATTTTTTTAATGTTGATAGAGCAGGCTTGAAACTTGTCATATAAATCAAACTGTTCTGGGGGCAAACCCATGTTGTTTTTAAACCACAGAGTGGGTCAGTGGGTGTGGTTATGCACATGGTTGAATGGTGAATGTATAGATTAAAATACATTTTGCCACACTAGTTTCCAGAGGATTGTTTTGGCCTGGTGTTCCAAACCATGAGCCAAAACTTTGGTCAGTATTTTGACAACAGAGCCAGGAAAAACAAAAAAGGCTTAGCCTGTGAAAAAGAAATGAAGATGTAGTGAAGGAAAACAGTAGTCCCTCTGCCACTGCCTTACTCAATCCATATGTGGGCTTAAACACAGGAAATACCCACCATTCACCGCAATCAAGCCAGAGGCTTGTGCATCAGAAAGTGCCTTGTGGAACTAATTGGACTCTATTAAGATTGTCATTGACATGGGAAAGCATTTTGAAATTTTAAATCAGAACATGCAATGTACATAGAAAAAGATAACAGTCACATTGTTGATTCAGGACTACAAATATAGGCATAATACACATCTGGGCATGAAAGATTTGTGTGCTTTTTTTCAGCAATGTGCTGTGTTCATTATCATTCAGGAGCATGTTTGTCTTCCTTCACTTTGTACGTTTGCTTTTAATCTTCAGTCTTTCCAGAACGGGCAAATTTTACTAAGTATGTTCTGCCACCACCTCGCAAGCAGAGAAAAATCCAATTTAAAGCAATAATCAACAAGGTTCATGGTACTTGTCATAACAGCAAGGTTGTAGGAAAAATAAAGGGCATAGTTTGAAATAGTAACTTATAAGGAAGATTTTCACTCATGATATTGAACAAAACACATATGTGGTAAGTATTCATGATCACACACAAATCTAACTTGTCAAATCTTTGGGAAAGAGTTTACTTCAGCATTTTCATTACAGATATCTTTAAAAATGACCCCCAAATGGTGTACACTGGAAGCTCTGTCCTCCCTTGATTTTTCTTGCAGTCCATCATATTTCTTTGAGGACCTACAGGGAAGTGCATGTGCTTAGCTCTGACCATGGTCTCAATATTATGGTTGTCAGTCACATTTGTAGATGAGGTTAACTTGTTGCTAATATTTTTGGGTCTAAAATCTGTATTTGTTTTTCCTTTTAATTAATTAATTAATTAATTAATTATTTCTAATCCTCACACAAGGATATGTTTTATTGATTTTAGAGAGAGAGAGAAACATTGATTGGGTGCCTCCCATATGTGCCCAGACCCAGGGACTGACCCTGCAACCTAGGTATGTGTCCTCACAGGGAATCGAACCCGTGAACTTTTGGTCCATGGGATGATGCTCAACCAACTGAGTCACACCAGCCAGGGCTAGTTTGTCTTTTTAAAGACATGATTTCTCACTATTATGAGATACATGCTCTATTTTGTCTACCTAAAATTTTTGGAAGGCATTACATGGTGTAGTCATTTGCTTCAAGATTTCTTTTATATGAAGGGTGACAGTAACCACAGCCACAACCCATTTCAGAAGATAATTGATGATAAGTATAGACAAGATGATCTCTCACCAAATTTTTCTCTCCCATGTTTACTGCCATTTTTTAATAGTAAGCTTCTTTATTTTGTTAGTTTGAAGATGTCTTCTTTGCCATGGATCATTTCTAGTACAGTGCAGCTTCTCTCTAATTTCAGAAACAAAATGATTGCAACTAAGGAGGGTATGTAATTTGTGTTCGTGAAACTTAGATTTACCATGAAGATATTGCCAAAGGAAAGAGAGACCTGGACAAACAACAAATCATTGGAAGGCTTTGATTTGTGTGTGTCTGTGTGTGTCTGTATGTGTTTAAATAACTTCATAATCCTAGTACCATCAAAAATTGAAATCTGATTACCTGATTGCCAGGTTTTTTATATGAATTCTCAAATCTAATTTCAGTTCTTTATATGAATTAACTGAATCCTCACACTAGTCCTCTGGAGTAGGTGTATTTATTATTCCCAATTTTACAGGAAACTGGGTCATAGAGAAGGAACTTGTGCAAAGTCACACAGCTAGAGATCAGAGCACTCTCCTCAGTGGGAGAGAAAAGGACGAAGTACACAAAGGGAGAATGGAAGAACATTATACATGTCTTTTAAAAGTAAAATAATGTCAAGGGTGGATGAGATTAAGGAGGTAGGCTGGTACAGAAGAGCTTTGCTTTGAACTCAAGCAAGGCTAGAGTCTAAGTTTCTCTGTCCACAAAATGGAGGTAGTACAAACTCATAGGTTTTTGAACACCATGGGTTAGCAGCCTGGTTTAAGGCAAAGGCTCTGGAGTTAGACAGCTGAGTTGGAGCCTGATGTTGTGAGTTTTAATAAAGAATTTAATCTGTTCAGCCCACATTTCCTCTTTTGTGAAGTGGTTGTGAAGACAACAACCTAACAACATGGTCCTGAGAGTGAAGCTGGATGCCCACATTGAGCATGAAGACCTAAGAGAATTCTTGGCGTAGAGTAGGTGCCCAAGGAGTACCAATATAATCACTGACATTATTTTAGAAAGAGCAAAGTAAGATCAATACAATATTTCTAATTTCTTTTAAAAACTCTAATAATAAATTTCTATTTTCCACATGACAGAAGCCTGGATTCTACATTTCTTGTTTTTTTTTTTCCCCCCACTGTAATTTTGCATTTGAACTTCAGGTTTTTTAATCTATAAAATAGGTATGTTAGACTCTCAACTCTTTAGTGGTAAATTTTAAAAGTATCATTAGAATATTTTTACATCGAATGGAATTTCTTAAAACTGCATCTCTATGGTACTGCACATAAAAATTATTAATGAACTGACATTTAGTGGGACATGAGCAATTATTTTGTTAGGCCAAATTCTTAACCCCAGAAACCCAGGGGGTAATTCTGCTTCAGTGGTTTGATAGGATGATAATTTATCCAAACAGATTTAATTTTAAATAGTAATTTCAGGACATATTTTTATTTTAGAACCAATTGTGTGCATGCATGCGTGTGTGTGTGTGTGTGTGTGTGTGTGTGTGTTAGATGTATAATTTCATGCAACTTACAGTGCCAGGGGGAAAAACAAGTGAAAGAAAATACAAAATAATATTCCAGACTTAAAGGAAAGACTGTCATTAGGGAATGTTGTGGGTGACAGTCACACTGTAAGTCACTAAGAAAAGATCAAGGCGCTGAGGACAGTGCCTCTGTGTTCTTTATCCCCTGACCTTTGTTATGGCAGACTTGAAGTGATCTTGACTCAAAATCACCCCTGAGGGTACAATGAAATTTGCTCGTTAAACTATTTTAGTGTTTTTTCTGGATATCATGCATAACATGCTGCTGTCTCTGTGTGGTGGAACCAAGAGCTAATAGCTTTTACTGATTCTGCAGATAAATATCATATGTCACCACTTATTAAGGGTCTGTTTTTAAACCCAAGTTCCCATTAATCAATGTTGTCTTTGTTTTCAAATAATTAATGCAAAAAACCCCCCAAAACATACACAGTTATGGATTGAACATTTTTATGGATTAAAAATAATATAAAGTAATTTCATAAATTAATATTTGGTGTATGTATGTATATATATATATATATATATATGTATATATATATATATATATAGTTTCTTTTGAAATGCAGTCCTGAGTTCTGTCCTTAGCTCATCTATCCATAAGTAACCTGAATGTATTTTATTTTTCAAACCAGGATACTTTATAGAGATTTGCCCAAGAACAACAGGGGTTGCCTTGGGAATAAAGGGAGGAAAAGTCTCCCTATCTATAAGCGTAGGTTTAATCAACCTAAGGATTTAATTCTGTAGATGTGACATAAGTTGGTGGTTTCACGAAAAAATAAAAGCCATAATTTTTATCAATTAGTATGCATATTGATACCAGAGTATATTGAAAACAAATGTGCAAGGATCTTTAAAACCTAATAATTTTTCAAAGGAGCTAGTGAGTTGTCAGAAATCCATATTTTATAAATCATGAGGATGTAATATACAGTATAGGGAATACAGTCAGTAATATCATAACTATGTATGGTGACAGATGGTTACTAGGCTTATTGTGGTGATCACTTTGTAAGGTATATAAATGTCTAATCACTACTCTGTACACCTGAAACTAATAAAATATTGTATGTCTACTATAATTAAAGTAAAAATTTAAAATGAAGATAGAAAAGAAATTCATGATATTCTAAACTATTTGCTGCTCTTTGGATCAGGTTACATAATCATTTTTTTCTTTTTATTAAATGGTCTTAGTTTGGAGGACAGCCTTACACAGTCAAAAAAAAGTAAAAGTTATGGAAAAGAAACCTCTATTTTTTGTGTTCTGGATTTGTGTTTTTGTTTTTTCTGTGATTTCTGGATTTTAAAACGGTATTTTACACTTGCAAGTTATTCAGTAAATATATGTTAAATGATTGAAAAAGCAAACAAGATATTTCTGGTTAATTTGAGGCTCTCTGAATAAGTTAGACTTAATCAACAAATGAAAATTTTTATTCCAAATTTCTATGTAAAAAGACCACATTCTACATCTTTTTGGAAGGCATACACATATAAATATGATATTATTTACTAAAAAATAAAGCCACTATGGGCACATTACTGAGAGAAATCACACAAATTCCGAAGAGAAGAAATGCCATTTCTTCATGAAAATTAGCCTCTTTGTTGTTTTAACTTTAAGGGAGTGATATTTATGACTAGCGTGTTCTTTTAAATGCTTCAGAAATAATGAGTATCTAATAATGTCCTCTTTTCTTTCACTGATAAGACAGTTACTTAGCAGTAGCATTTTTCTCATATTTAGACACTATTTGATATTAGAAACTAATTGGGTTTCCCAAAAAATAAGAACTTTTGGTATCTTTTTTTTTTTTTGTTTAAAAATTTTATTTATTTATTTATTTATTTATTTATTTATTTATTTATAGGGAGAAGGGAGGGAGGGAAAAAGAAAGAGAGGAAGAGAAACATCAATGTGTGGTTGCCTACTGGGGACCTGGCCAGCAACCCAGGCACATGTCCTGACTGGGAATCAACCGGCAACTCTTTAGTTCCCTGCCCGGCACTCAACCCACTGAGCCACACCAGCCAAGGACAGTACATCTCTTTTAAGAAGCATCGTGCCCAGACAATAAAACTTCTTCAAGAAGTCTTATTATCCTAGGGTCTCAAGGTTGGATGGCCACTTATAGGTTATTTGTTGTAAACATTTGACCACCAATCTACCACTCTATAGTCATTCCTCAGGTGCCCTTTATTTTCTTGTCCTTGACCCAGCTCTGAGACTTGGGGAACAAAGAAGCCCCTGTCATGGAGTGCTGGCCAGGAGTTGTCTATTTTCTAATACTTCACACTACTTGTGCCCTAGGAGTGGTCTTTCTTTCTATCGCTACTTTCAGATTATTAGTGATCTCCTGTTTGAAGCCCATGATATTCAGTTAGATCATTCTTTTTCTAAATGCCCAGCCAATGAAAAACATTGGCTTTTGGCTTCTAGTCCTTTTCTCCCCTCAAGGCGTGCCATCATCTTGAGTTCCTTTATGCTCACAGGTTCAACTGCCATCACCAAGGCCTTCTGGTTTCTCCCCACCTCCTGGGCTCCTCTCCATTCCATTTTAATGACTCAGGTCATAGCCTCCCCTCAGACGTTGTCATTCTCTACAATTTCTTCACTTCCAACACCACTATTTTTGAAGTCCACATCTGACCATGACCCTCTTGCTTTCAGTTTGTCTGTTCAGCTGCCCCGTTCTCTGCTCTACACACACACACACACACACACACACACACACACACACACACACACACACACTAATGCTTCTTTCACCTCAGGAAAGATAAAAACAATCTTTCCAATAACCTAAAGTTAATCCACTCTTTTTCTTTTGAGCCTATTCACTTATAAATCATTGTTCAGGGAGCCCAACTATCTACTTCCTCTGTGTCACAACATGGCAGCTTGGGAAGTACATTCATGACCAGCCTCAAATGGGGCTTTCACATTGCTGCATTAAATCAGGTCAATCATTAACTTGCTAAATCAGATCAAGACACTTTCCTACTCTTGCACCTCTGCCTCTGCCCAGCAGATTGTTTCATCTAAGTTGCAGAGAAAATAGAAGACATCAGAGAGAAAATGTCTCAGGTTTTTGAATCAACACCAAATATAAAAAAGTGCCTCTATCCATACTCACTTTATATCCTTTCTCTCTTTCAAAATAAAACCTGGCTTTTCACCTACATCAAACTCCTATGACATTTAGTAGTTAACTGTAGTTATTTACGAGGTATATGATGTTGGCTTAGAAAGAGTGGTGACATTGACTACATTCAACATATATTTGGAAGGTAGAACCCATAACTCTTTCTAGTGTATCAAACCTGGATGTGATAAAAGAGAAGGAAAAAAGATAAGATTGGTTCTGCTCTGGATATGGTGAATTAGGATCTATGAGAACCCTCACTAAGAATGGGAGAAGATGGATAAAATACTAAAAGCATGGGTATACAGGCATCATAGAGCTACCAAGACAGCCAAAATGTAAATTTCCAAGAAACACTTTCCTCCCCTAAAAAGAGTAAGTATAGAGAGTGATCTCAACATTCAGTGCTGCTTTTCACCTTGAGATAGATATCGGCAGATCCACGTGTGGTGGCACAGAGGCTGAAAAGCTGAGCAGAACGCAGCATTTTCATGGGGCTGAGACAAAAATTGGGTTCAAGGATCATCAAGATAAAGAGGTCCTGGTAAACACCTCAGATTTTCTGTTCGGACCACTGAAGTCTACAACCTATGAGTAAATGTGAACTATACATGGAGCAGACTTCCTAAAGAGTGAACATAAACCAAAAATCAGCACAAACTCTCATTTCATTAAGAATTTCTCCTACTTCCTACTAAATGCAAAAGTAAATTCTCTGGAAGAAAATAACATCATCTAGTAGGAGTGTCCAACCTTTTGGCATCTCTGGGCCACACACTGGAAGAAGAAGAGTTGTCTTGGGCCACACATTAAATACACTGTGACACATAATCACAAGAAAATCTCATAATGTTTTAAGTCAATTTATGATTTTGTTTTGGGTTGCATTCATAGCCATCCTGGGCCATGGGTTGAACACCACTGGCTAGAGTCTAAATGTCGACATTAAACCAAGAGAAACATGTCAGGAAACACGGTTATATAACTGAAAACCAAGAGGATCATAGAATAAAAACAAATCCATTAGAAATCCAGTTATCTGAATATCTGACATGATCTTTAGAAAAAGAAAACAACAACTGTGATTAACGTGTTCAACAAATAGAGGACAAGACAGTGAAATTCATCAGATAACCATATATTAAAAAGCATTATGTACAAATTCCAAGGCCAAAAAGAAAATGATTAAAGTGAAGGACTTAATAGTTGGGTTTAACTTTACATTAGGCACAGCCTCTACTTTAAGGTCCCCAGTCAAATGCATGTTAGGCCAAGTCGCTGACTCGGTCTTTCACTATCTTTGATATTTTTCTCACCTTTTTGTTACTCACGCTTCATTATGAGATCATTATTAGCAATTATCAAGCTTACTGCCTCTTTTTTTCTGAGATTATTTTTCTCTTAAACTTAACCATTGCTTTCTCGCTTTTGGTTAATATAGGTTCTAATTCTGAAACTTCTATTTGGTTCATTGCATGTATACAAATTCACACTTTAATGTAAAACTTCTTGCAGAATTTAAGTCTAGCTTTTACTTCTCTAAACCTAGCAATTGTAGGAGAATGTTTTGCAGTCTGTGTCTGGATATTCTACTACATGGAGTCTCTGTGCTGCTCCCTGTTTTTTGTGTCTGTTCTGGTTCGTGTTATCTTAGCTCTTCAGATGCCTAGTTATATTTCATTGATTTGGTGGACATTGTATTTGAAAAGTAATTTTCAAATATGATTTGAGACCTAAGATGTTATTACTTTCCACCAGAGAAAACCATCTTCTTTTTACCAACATTTTATTGTTTAATGTTCAAAAATTTTGCAAAAAGTACAGAATTTTACAGTGAATACTTGTATATTCAACACCTAGACTCTACCTGTAACATTTTCTCTTCATCACTCAAATCACAACTTGATTATGATGAACTTTACACTCTTCTTCCTGTATGTTGTGTTCGGTATTGTGGAGCTTCAAGAATCTGTGGGTTAACAGTCTTCACCGAATTTGAAAAATTTTTGCCTATTATTTTTCACGTATTTCTCTCTCCCTTTCTCTCTTTTCTGTCCTTCAGAAATTCCAATATCACATATATTTTGTTGCAGAAAGTTGTCATAAAATATAATGATCATTGATCCCCTGTACTTTTTCTGTTTCGATTTGGATACTTTCTATTATCATGTCTCAGGTATACTTATGTTTTCTCCTGCAACGTCTCATCTGCCATTAACCTAATGTCGTGCAAGTTTCTTCTCTCTCACTGATTTTCACTTAAAACAATTTCATTTGTCTTTTCTGGATCTTTCTTATCCTAACAAGTTCAATCTTTTCTCTAACAAGATAATTATTTTAATGTACTTTTCTATTAATTCTATCATTTGTGTCTTCTCAGAGTCAGGTTCAACTGGTTGATCTTCCTCCTCATGAGTTATATTTTTCTTTCTTTTCATGCTTGGTGACTCTTTACTGGCTGCCAGCACTGGGTATTTTAACTTTTGGGGTGCTAAATATTTTATATTTCTTAAGTTTTATTATGGGATATGATCAGTTATTTAGAATCTTGTTTTGGGGATCTTGTTCTACCCTTTGTAACATGCAAAAGCAGCACCTAGGGAAAGATTAATTTTTCCTCAGTACTCTTTTTAGTAATCAATAATTTATGAATTTGAGGTTTTTTTACTCTGTTAGGATTTGTTTTAATCAGGTATGTATGATTCACAAACATGGAAATGACTGTCATGAAAGAAGATATTTTTATGGACAATTTCCTGGAAATAAGAGGCAAATCATGTCATGCAAGGCCACAGTGGGCAGTGCCAGGTGCAGTCAGAAGGCAAAAGGAGTCTGGGGAAAGCGGGGGCAAAAGCCTGCAGTGTAGTTTTTATGAGAGGGCAGAGGTGAGGCAAATTAGAAGCTGTATGGGCTGTTACTGGGTAGCTTGAATACTTACAGTGGGCTCTGGGTTATAGGAGGATTCTATGCATGTCTAGTACCTGGCCCAGGGTAATTAGGGCATAGGAATATTGCTTCCTGGTGTGTAAGAGTGTAATAGAGAATGAGTATTGTTGGGGGTTTAGGCTCTCAATTTGTTGGTTTGTCTATAAAAAGTATGCTTACAGGGGAGTCACTTGCCATATATAGGAATCAGCTAGGCTTTCTCTTCAGTCAGTGAAACCCTAGATGGCAGAGCAACAAGAATTCAGAAAATAGGAAAAGAGAGTTAATATAGGAGCAGGTGCTATTCCTTTCTCTGATGACTTGGGAGCACTGTCCCCTCTAATATTTTGGGTAGTTCTTGCCCTGGCCTTGGTAGTTTCCTTATGTGCATGTGTTGATAATTACTCACCGGAATACTTAAGACAAACCTTTTGCAGTTTTCCAGAATGCCTCCACTATGCAGCTCCCCTCTCTCCAGGACTCTGCCTTATAGACCCTATCACCTTTTGCTTCCCTGGACTCCCAGATGCCTCTCCACAAGCCAGAAATACCTCCTCACTTTCCTTGGAAACTCCTCTTTGCACCGCAGCCTGTAAAGACTGACTGCCCTTCTCCAGGCAGTAAGCAGAGGTAGTTCCAAGGCCCAAGTCATTGACTTCTTGCCTCTCAGGGATCACAGTCCTTCGTTAACTTATGTTTGATGTCTTTAGAGGTATTTTTCATATATGTTGTCTGTTTTTTTTAGTTGTTTCATGTAGGAGGATAAATCTAGTCCTCATCACTCAATTTGGGTACATATTATAATTTCTAGGGTAAGAATAAAATATTTTAAAAACAATATAATTTCTAAAGCAATAAAGAAATAAATAGGAAAGCAATTAATACAAAATAAGGTGAAAATAGAGTGAAAGAGTAAAAAGGAACAAATAAAATCAGAAAGACATAGTAAAATTGTAAATTTAACTCCTTAATTACATTAAAAATTAAATATACTAAATTATACAATCAAAGGGCAAATACTAGATTAAAAAAACCCCAATCACCTGCTCTTTTTATATATATTACCATAACAAAAGCTGAGAATGAGCTAACATTTGTCTTGGTTAGTTAGAAGAAAAACTCCAAGCCAGAAAGAAGAAAACAATAAAATAAGATCAGACATCAATGAAAGAGCTGTAATAAAAAATTCTAAAAACCCATAGCTATTAAAGAAGTTAATTTTGTAATTTTTCAACTTCAACAATATCCAACCAACAAACAAAGAAAACGAAACGATCATCTGGGACTAGATCAATCATTGTCAAGCTCTACCAAATGCTTAAGAATTAGCACACGTGCTTTTTTAGATAATTGAAAAGGAGGGAATACTCCCTACCTCACTTTTCAGCATAATTTGAATATAAAAACCTGACAAAAATCTTACAAGAGAAGAATAATTAGGCTGATATGACTATTGGGAATACATACAAAAATGCTAAACAAAACGTGTAGGCAGAGTCCAGCAATACATGAATTAGACAATATATTATGACCAAATTGGATTGGTTCCAGAAATACAATATTGGTTCAATATTTGTAAGATGTATCAGTGAAGTTATTAAAAGAGTAAAGGAAAAATATATGGTTATTTGAATAGATACAGGAAAAAAATTTAATAAAATTCACATTTATTATGAGAAATATTCTTAGCAAACTAGGAATTGGAAGGGAGCACCTTATCTACAAGGGTCCTGAAGCTAATATCACATGGTGGGCCACATGATCATCATCATGAGTTGGCAATGGGATGTGGCTGCTAAAGAACTTGACCCTAGGAAGCACAGTACTCTGCTTGAGAAATGAAAATTCCCGCTCTCCTCTACTTAGGTCAGATAGCACCTGGGATACTGTGCTGGTTTCTGGGGCCCTACGCTGACAGGGATGTTGACAAACTGAGACACCCAGGAAAGATGGTGAACACCATTACTCCCGGTAAGTGAGCAATGATGAAAACAATGAAGGAAAAGAGAAGACTTAACAAGCAGTCAGTGTTTTCAGGGGAGGAGGTCTAAACTTTGAGTGTCTAGAGGAAAGGAACTAGAACTAGAGAAGGGTGCAGTCATACACATTTAATGAGGGGACACATTCTGAGAAATGAGTCATTAAGGTGATTTTGTCATTGTGACACACCATAGAGTCCTTTTACATAAACCTAGATGGGAAAGCCCACTACACACCTAGGATATATGGTATAGACTACTGCTCCTAAGCCACACACCTGTACAAAATGTTACTGTACCAAAAAAAAGATTAAATAAATCACAAGAGAAAATGATGCAATCAAGAGACTTGGTAAACACGACATGTTTGAAGCTATGACGGACATAACACGGCACGCTGATTTACAGAACACGTTTTTGTTGTAAGGAGAAAGTATACACTCTAAAAATATAATATGGTAAATACATAAACCATATACATAAACAGTTATTATATTATCAAGTTTATACTGTACATGATTGTATGCACTCTACTTTCATAGGACCAGCAGCACAGGAGGTTTGTTTACGCCAGCGTCACCACAAACACATGGGGAACGTGCTGAACTGTGACGTTGTGACCGCTACCACGTCAGTTGGTGGCAGGAATTTTTTTAGCTCCATTATAATCTTACAGGACCACCTTTGTATGTGTGGTTTGACATTGACTGAATCATCATTATGTGGCTTTTAGTTAGACAGATGCACTTGGGAACTCTATAAGGAAGGACTTTTAACAAGTAAAACTCTCTGATAATGACAACTATCTGCTACCTTCCCTCATGTTGTTCTTGTGTATGATGCTGGATGAGCCATAATGAGGAATATTGCAGAACGGATGAATTAGCAACTTCTGGGATGACTTCTAACCCTAAAATTCTATAATTCAATAATCATAGATCAGAATTCTAATGCTTTTTACAAAAAATGCCATTACAAGTTTACAGCATGATGTTTACGGCAGCAAACACAACAGCCACACCAGAGTAGCTGCAGGAGTTAATTGCCTCATAGCTCTTTTCTGAATTGTGTTAGAAATCACTGGTAAAACTTACTCTTTACAAAGACATTTTGCTTATCTTGTCATTGAGAAACTCTAAAGTTATTTTGGTAAGATTCTAGGTCTGTCACCATAATGTTGGGTATGGTACTTAAAAGTCCATCATTTAGTTTCTACTTTTGGAGTCAGGATACTTAATGAATAAAAAGCTTGAGGAAGTTGAACTGGTTTCTCCACATCCCTGGATTTGCTCGTGACTTCTTGAACTCTCTACATCCATTATACTCAGTTTACATATCATGTTTCTTCTCTTGAGACTGACTCTATTTCCAAACTGCCTTTCATATTTCTGCCCAATTTAACAGATTTTAAATTAAATAACAGCAAAAACATAGCATTTAAACAACATTTCTCACTTCAATTTTTTAAGAATCATCACCTTCTTAATGTACATATTTAACATATTGGCCTTAATATGTACTCTCTCTTACTTGAGCTATGTTCCTTTAAATTGTTTCTAATTTCTAAGAGCTCATGGATATATGAATATGTAATATCCCCATTAAATTTGTCTACCTATCAGTCCACAAAAAATATATAAGTGGTTTTTAATGTCTTGATAGAGAATTTGTGAATTTCTCTACTTTTTCCCCCTGGTCATCAATGATCTTTGCAAGGAAAGGCTTTGTCAGCTGAGACGGACGGGAGAGAGGGTGAGTCACCCAGTCCAGCCCTGAAAACCTCTCCAGTCAGAAGACCTTCGTGGCTCCGTGTCCCTCGTCTGAAAACCGCTGCTGGTCTCCTTTTGTCTCTTCAGAAACGTCTGAACATCGAGACCACGGTTAATGTCAAGGCTAGCTCTCTCACATCTGAATCCTAGTCGTGTGTCAAACAGATTTATACACATGGGTATCACTTTTGGCCATCTTTTGTGATTTACGTATGGTTTGTTCCAATTACCATCTTGAATATCACCTATGTTTCCCTGGTTACAATTCTTATTGTATTTCAGCTATGGTCGAAAAAAGCTTAAGAAAAAAAAATATTTGCTCTCTTTTTAAAAGTACATAATTTTATTTCCACAAGTGGATATTTGTGACTATATTTTTATTATTTTACTTATATCAAACTTACATTTTTAGTATGGGAAGAATAGAGTAATTATATATTGCTAATACTAAGATATCTTTCAAATGCAATTAAAGATAGCTTTCAGGATTATTACTTTTTAGATTAGAATTTGTTTTTACCTACACATAAATTTTAATATTACCATAGGTATATGTGTTGTCTTAAGGAATTCTTCCTAATTTATTTTTAAATTTATCTAAAATGTTCAGTTAATTACTTGAAAGTACGTTATTACAGTAGTTAATATATATCTTAGATGGTGCACAATATTTGAAACAACATCCTAGAAACTCATCAAATGATATTTGTAGAAAACATTAACATTTAAAATCTCAGAGATTTTTACATGATAGAGCTCTATAAAATTTTCACAGATTGAAACATTTGAATCACTAAAAGCAGGTATTTTAATAATATGCACACCTAATTACCTCAAAATTCATCTGTTTATAATTTCACAATTTAGGTCACAAACACCCATATTGCAATTTTGATAAATGAAGTTAAATTGTATATAATAAATTACAAGCATTCAAAACGACATTACAAAACACACGGGGGTTTCATACTAGTGCAACACTGTGTAGCATTTGGTATAACACTGATATGTCTTGGGTTCCTTCCAAGAGAGGTTAGTTATCAGAAAGGATGGAAGGAATCTATGGTGACCGGGTCCTACAGCACAGGCCCTGAGGGCACTCTTAGAGCCATGACAAAAAGTCAAGAAGCAGTTAGAAAGCCAATGCAAATAAAGGTGACTTCTAGCAATTTCATGTTAAAGAGACCCAAACCCTGCCGAGTAGTTGGGTTTCCCAGAGCAAAGATACAGATAGGCTTTTTTCTATCTTCATTCGATAAATTTTGTTTCCTAAGTAAATAAAAGGTGAATAAAATGTAACCATTAGGGTAAGTTTTTTAGAGAGACTGTTAAAGAACATTTTCCCCATGGGAAACATAGAAAGAAGGTCATCCAAACAAAGTCCAGTTGGTTCTTCTTTTTCTTTTTTGTTCTACATTTTTTACTTATTTTTGTTATTTTTTAATATATTATATTGATTATGCTCTTACAGTTGTCCCATTTTTTTCTCCCATTTATTCTCCTCCACCCTACACCTCCTTCCCCACCAGCATTCCCCCTTCTTAGTTCATGTCTGTGGGTCATACATGTAAGTTCTTTGGCTTCTCCATTTCCCATAGTATTCTTTTTTTTTAAAATTTTATTGATTAAGCTACTACAGTTGTCCCATTACCTCCCCTTTATTCCCCTCCACCCCACATACTGTGCCCCCCATTCCCCCCCTTTAGTTTTTGTCCATGGGTCATACACATAAGTTCTGTGGTTTCTACTTTTCCTATACTATTCTTAACCTCCCCCTGTCTGTTTTCTACCTACCATTTATGCTACTTGTTCTCTGTACCTTTTCCCCCTCTTGCCCCTCCCACTCCCCTGTTGATAACTCTCCATGTCTTACATAAATCCCTTTAACATTTCATATAATAAAGGCTGGTTGATGATGAACTCCTTGAACTTGACCTTATCTGAGAAGCACTTTATCTGCCCTTCCATTCTAAATGAAAGTTTTGCTGGATAGAGTAATCTTGGATGTAGGTCCTTGCCTTTCATGACTTGATAAACTTCTTTCCAGTCCCTTCTTGCCTATAAGGTCTCTTTTGAGAAATCAGCTGACAGTCTTATGGGAACTCCTTTGTAGGTGATTATCTCCTTTTCTCTTGCTGCTTCTAGGATTCTCTCCTTATCTTTAATCTTGGGTAATTAATTATGGTGTGTTGGTGTGTTCCTCTTTGGGTCCAACACTTTTGGGACTCTCTGAGCTTCCTGGACTTTCTGGAAGTCTATTTCCTTGGCCGGATTGGGAAAATTCTCTTTCATTACTTGTTCAAATAAGTTTTCAATCCCTTGGTCTTCCTCTTCTCCTTCTGACACCCCTATAATTCGGATGTTGGAACGTTTAAAGATGTCCTGGAGGTTCCTAAGCCTCTCCTCATTTTTTTGAATTCTTGTTTCTTCATTCTTTTCTGGTTGAATGTTTTTTTCTTCCTTCTGGTCCACACTGTTGATTTGAGTCCCAGTTCCCTTCCCATCCTTATTGGTTCCTGGCACATTTCCCCTCATTTCATTTAGCGTATCCTTCATTTTTTCATCTAATTTGTGACCAAATTCAACCAATTCTATGAGCATCCTGGTTACCAGTGTTTTGAACTGTGCATCTGATAGGTTGACTATCTCTTTGTGGCTTAGTTGTATTTTTTCTGGAGTTTTGATCTGCTCTTTCATTTGGGCCATTTTTTTTTTTCTCTTGGTGTGCCTGTTACGTTTAAGGGGGCAGAGCCTTAGGTGCTCACCAGGGTGGGACAAACCACGTTGCTGCATTGTCACATTGTCTGTGGGGAAGGGGTCTGAGAGGGCATAATGGTGCCTGCTCTGCTCGCTACCCACAAGCAAATTGGGCCCTCCTGGTGCTGATTCCCACATGGGCGGGCTTGTTCTAGGACTCTGTGGGTTTCTCCAACAAACCCCTGTGAGGCTGGGAGTTCCTCCTGCTGTCACCTTAACCCCCACAGGTGTTTTCAATTGGTGGTTTGAGGCTTTATTTCCCTGAGCTGGGCCCTGGGCTGCGTGGTCTGCTCTGCTCCTCAACTTTTTCTCCTGGTTTATCTGCGTGTGAATGCGGGACCATCTGCTCCAATGGCCTTGGTCCCGTTGGGTCTGGGTCCGCCAGGTGAGGTCCCCCTGGCCTGTTTCAGTGTTGTACTCCTGGCTTCACAAACCACCATCTGGCCACGTGCCTGCCTCTGCCCTGCTTACCAGTCTGGATGAACGTGTCTTTAACTCTTTGGTTGTCAAACTTCTATAAAGTTCGATTTTCTGTCAGTTCTGGTTGTTTTTGTTTTTAAAGTGTTGTTTTCTATCTTTTGGTTGTACGAGGAGGCACAGCGTGTGTATCTATGCCTCCATCTTGGCCAGAAGTTCCCATAGTATCTTCATTTTTTATTTAACCAGGAAATCCATATATTTCAGAAAGTAATTCTCTGGTCTTTTTGAAAAAATAGTATATTTCTGCTAAGAGCAAGCATGGCTGACAAAAACCAATCAGTTCTTGAAAAAAACAGATGCAAACATTAGTAATTGGCAAGCCACCAAAAGGGCATACCAGTATTGAAGCAAGAGAATTGACTGACACTAATCTTTATATCTGCTAGAGAAAAAAATGATTAGTACAAAATGCATATGGGTACACAGATGGGTCGCGTGGTTACTGAGAATGGATTGGGTCTCTGTGGACTGGTCTGCCTTGGCTCCCACTGCTGTCCTTAGGAATAGTTAGTTCTACGTGGTCAACCAGGAAGAGTGCAGCCAAACGATCCTGTGGTTGGTTCGCGCTGGGACATCCTCAGGCTCATGACTAAGTAGAGCAAGGGAAACAGAAAGTGGGCTAGAGCTGGGGGTCAAGAAGACAGCATGTTACTTTGAGAGAGAAAAAATGTTAAACCATCTAAATTCCAACTCAGAAGCCATGAAAACCACAGTGACTCAGCAGGAAAAGTACTTATTTGAAGAATTATCTCTAAATTGGAGACTCTCGAACTCTGCATTTGATTAAGTACATTTAAGAAGAAAACACTCTCATTTTGTGTTGGTCTATTATCTTCAAATAATTAAAATGATATCATTACCACTTATAAATGTTATATCGCCCTTAAAGATTACATTTAAAAACACAAATGATACCATGCTGCCATAGAAGGCAGTTTCTCCTCTCACTGAACTAATATTCCCTTAGGGTCAGATCTACATCTCATGCAATGCCACGGGAGAATTAGACTCCAAGAAAGCAAAGAGAATCCTCATAGAGTTACATAGGATGAAAATTTGGCTCAGACATTATTTTTTAGATGGAGGCTGATAAACAGAAGAAAAGTTAAAATATACAGAAATGGGGATCCAAGGCAACAATGCCAAAAGAAAGGAGCCTTTTGTTGTTGTTGTCTCCAGGTTGGTTTTTCTCCCTTCTTTGTGCTCTTTGGGCCAGTTCTCTCCCCGTCTCTTTTGTGCGTGTGCTATTAGAGCTTGCGAATATGAAAAACTAGGAATTCAAATACGAATAAAATAGTTCCTTGTCCTATTTACCTTTCATAATAATGAGCTCTGCGTTGCATATTCTATGTGTCTCAAACTGTGACCTAAAGGACAAGTTTCTGGGCTGAAATTATTCCACGGGACACGCTAACCACAGGGTAGCAAGTACGCGGAACGCCTCTTCCCTCTTCAGGAGACGTCACCCTGTGCTGTGGCATCCTTGTGTTTAGAAAACCAACGAGGTCTCATGCTTATTAGAATTGCATATATAAACTGTGAGATGTGTAGGTCGCAAATGTTCAAGTGGTAGCATTCCATCTTTTTCACTTACAGTCACTTCTATGCTTATACTTTCTTTGCATTGTCTTTGTTTTATTTCTATCACAAAATATTCTGGTGTATTTTCATGGTAATTCCAAGAACAGATAAACTATACTTTATTTTACTTCTTATTACTCAAATAGCATATAACAGCTCTTTCTAATTTAAAAAATCCAGACTGCATTTCTCTCCCACATTGTGAAAAACAGAATTTACTTTCTAGTTGCATGTAGTATTTCTATATTACATATTTTGGTCTGCTCCTATATTACTTTTTGATTGATATTATTTGGCTGAAATTCAATCCATGGCCATAAACCACCATACAAAATGTGGGAAATGTTATTTTATACCTGCATTAGGCATATTTTCATATATTCCTAAAATGCTAATTGCTGATTTTAGAGACATAAAACTAATTAATCCCATGAAGTCTGTAAAAGAGTTATACACAGCTCAAAACGTTGCCCGATTTCTGTTGCTGAGGGACCTATGTGTGGTTTCTAGTCTTTGAGCTGTGGTTGGTACATTTCAAAATTCCAGGTGTTTTTCTGATAAAGAAGCCAATTCTGCTCCAGCTTTGCAACCTGATAAACCTAGCCACTGTATTCAGGGAGCATGCATATGTGCAGAACACTGCTCTAAGCCTGTAAATGCCTTATTGTCTTAATTACCATAACAATTCTCCTATTGTCCCCCACTTTGCAGACAAAGAAACTGAGCCCTGGAGACATTAAGTACCTTGACTGGGGTCTCACAGCTGGGGAAGGTAGAACCCTAATTTGTCCCTCAGAAAACCTCACCTGAGAGAGTCCCTTGCATTGAGAAGAAATGTACATTTCTGGAATTTATAACATAATGGGAAGTAGTATGAACAGTTTTGTATTTGCTTGCTAATTACTATTTAAGTCTCATTGACATCCACAACATAATGATGGCTTCTGTCTTTAAAAGGGTGAGGGAAACAATGCTAAATTTACTGGACACTGGCCATGTGCTCAACTGGGCCAGGCGCTTCATCCGATTTCATCCGATTTCATACGATTTCATATGACTTCATCCGATTTCATATGATTAGCAAGAAAGTTTAAAAATGCTGTTGATCTCCTAGTATGCCAAAATAAAGCCACCTTGCTTTTAATATTCAAGTTTCTTAAAGTAAATTGTGTTGAAATATACATGAAAGAAGAGATTATTATAAAAATATAACTAAGATTAGAAACAAATGAATGTTGAATTGAAAGATTAATTGCACACTTTCAACATTCAACACAATATGGAGACATTTGAGATAGATATAAGCATATATTATTACAGTGATGTATATTTAAAAAGATGACTCAAAATATTTTTGAAAGGAAAAATATATAAATCCATTATCTGTCATCCAGCCATCCATCCATTCTTTCATCCATCTATCCATCCATCCATTTATATATCCATTCATTCTTCCAACTATGCATTTTATTTTTATATAAGCATCTTTATAGAGAATTATGATTTTGTCACTTTGTACCATGGATGTGTGGAATAGCTTCCCATTTCTTTTCGCAGATAGACCTCTATCCCTGATAGCTATGTGGTGTCTATCATTAAATTTTTCTTTCTCTGCTTGATGGTTGCCCCAAGGAAAAGATGACAGAGCAGAATTTTTTTCTCTGCGGGAACAATACGGTTCAATTTTTCTCTCTTCAGCTTCCCAGAGTCCCTCCTGCTGTTAGCACTGACCCCTCAGGCTTTCCATCTATTTACCCCAGTGCAGCCTCTGGTCAGTTCTAGAACCACCTGGTGTTCCAGTTAGAGGTTACTGTTCTTCATGAGTAGCCTGGCTGACCAGGTGGAACAAGTGTGAGTACTTGTATTTGTACAGTGGCACAGTGTGGAGGAGGCCATGGGTGTGACTTCAACCAAAGACTCATTCAGGGGATGAAGAGGCTGAGGGAAACCCAAGAGATGGTGTGTGCATGCATCAGGAGGAGAGAAGGGAACTGCTCTTGTGCTCAAAGGCAGTAAGCAATCACTCCTATCCCTCACTTTGGGGAACTACAATAGAAAAGGCATTATCCGCCTCTGTTAGAAAGTTTGCCAGACATGGTTATCTGCTCTAAAATGTAACCTTAAAAACAGGAATGCTGAAATATTCCTATTTGTATCTGCATGGCTACCATACAATTCAGCGTATTGTGGTTGTTTATTGTGTAATTGTGTAATGAATGGCGAGCGAATAGATTAATTTGAACGTTGTGGGGGATGCTAGATTACAGATGAGATGTAGCAGGAGACTGCAGTAAATGCATTGCAGGTGGGGCTGGTATGAGTGCACACCCTGAGACTCAGGTGAGCGTTAATGTGGCGTGTGAACAAACTGGATAACCTGCCTGTATTCGCCCTAAGCCCCGCTCTGCCACCCCACCCAATTTTAGAGGAAAGCCGATAACAATCCAGGGATCACTTGAGTGTGGACAGGCTTTTGACAAAAAGAAAGTAGAGATTTAGAGGTATCCTAATGTGTCCACCCATTCACTATTTCCCTCATTCATTTATTCATTCGCTAATCTATAAAACATTTATTGAAGATCTCTGTGTGTTCCAGTAATTGTCCTAGGGACTAGGGCTACAAAGGTGAATAAGATACTGTCATCGTAAAGAAAATAATTAAAATAGACAATAGTAAGTGCCAGGACAAAGAAACGAAATTAACAAAGAGTATTATGCATTGCAAAGAGGAGGCACCTACCACAGAGAAGACTTCCTGGAGGAAGCGATGCCTGAGTCAAGTGCTGAAGGGTGAATCTGCTTTAGTCAACTATATATGTAAGAGGAGAAAAAAATAGGAGGGGAGAAGGGCAGAGCAGCCCACACAGAAATTAGTTAGGCACACACCAAAGTACAGTCATGACATAGCAGACATATTTAGAAAATGACATGAAGTTTAATCTTGTAAGAACACGATATGTTTGAGGTGGGAAATGACAGGAGATGAGCCGGAAAAAATGCGCTAGGGCCAGAGAGCCTCCGTGTAAGAAACTTGGCATTGAACTTCTAGGGCCAAGGTAAACCATTCAAGGGTTTAGGAAATGTGACATAATTGAATTTCCATTCTGGGGCTCTCCAGTGCCTGTGTGGAGGATGGTTAGAGAGGTCTTCACAACAGTCCTATGAGAGATGATGAAGACTTGTTGTAGGGATCAGGTAAGGACAAGAAGGCAGAACAGTTAAGCTTGTCTCTGCTTTCTGTCTGAGCACTGAGTCAATGACTTGTCTCTTACCGCAACCTGGGCAAGAGAGTCTAGAAGAAACAGGTTCTTGAAGAAGGTGACAAATTCAGTCTGGGGTACACAGAGTTTGAGGGGCTTGAGAGAAATCCAGACAAGATGCATGAGTCAGTTAGACAGAAGTGTATAGAGCAGGAGTATTGACTGTAAATAATTAGAATGCTCCCCCACAGAAACTGTGAGTGGATTGTGAAATCTAGGGACAGTTAGAAGAAACTTAGGGAACATTGAGAGAAGGAAAGGGAGCTCGCCAAATAGAGAAGAAAGTCTGAGAAGCATAAGGACGAGTATAATGCATGGTGACAGGGAAGTTTTCTCATTTCCCCTTTAGATGCTTTTATTATTACTCTTGTAAAATCCTAAGCATATCTTTTGTTATAATATCTCTTGCATAGTATTGATGATATTGATATTCTTTCTACTGCATCTGTCTTTTCCCACCAGATCAGAGGACCCTACCAAACGGGGACTATGTCTTAGTCATCACTGCATCTCCAGTGGCTAGCACAGAGGACACACTTGGTATGTAGCAAGCAATGTGTTCGGCATAGCACACACATGCACACACACACACAACACTCATGCTCCTCTTGTCCTTGAGACTATTTTGGCTATAAATTATAGAAATTCAGCTTGAACTTGATAGGACCTGGCTCATGGCATCTAAGAAAAAGTTGAACATTTGCACTCTGAGAACGATAGGAAATAACCTAGGCTTCAGGGACAACAGGGATCAGGAAAACTTAAGCTCCTCAAGTTTTTTTATCTTTCCTTTTTTTGCTGCATTCTTTCTCTAGATGTTTTTTTAACATGCTGGGGTATGTAACCACTGATAACAGCTACATTTTTCATATTTTACCTTTAACATAAACTGAACAGAAATTGACCCGCGACTTTCATCTGTTGCATGTCCCAAACTCCTGGGGCGTGGATTCACTGGTTTGAGATGAACTGCCCATCTTTGAACCAACTGACTGTGCCAGGGGTGGCGGGGATCAATTGAATTTTTGCCAAATGTCCACCCTCACTGAAACCATAAGGATGAGGGAAATTATTCTTATAAAATATTATATTGATCAGATTCAAGTTCTTAGCATACACAGGTAGGAAACCATTGGGGAGCAAGTTGATGCACAAATCCCGTTGGTGTGTAGCCCCATCATCTCGGTCTGGCTTCACCGCTGCCCGGCAGCTGGGACTCGGGCCAGGCCTGGTCCGAAGGCTGAAGGACCTGGGCCTCCTATTGCCCAGGCCACCATGTTGTCATGGCTAACAGATTAGATTTGTGCCCTTCCCTGAGCTTTAATTTACATCAGATCCATTTTGCAGAGAAGTGAAAACAAACCTGGGGACTGAGGCTTCTAATCCCTCCGCCCTTTTCATCTTCATCTTTGGACAAAGATTAGATTTTGCATGAGTGCCCCACCTGGTAGCATGGTCTTCTTGTACTTTTCTAAGGTAGGAAAGGACTGCCAATTACTGCTTCTTTGCAAATTTAGCCGAATTTCATGACATGGGGAAATTGGGCAGTCCACTTTTGCAGGTGGTCCACCCGCTGTTTCGAAGCCA
The DNA here is from genome assembly GCA_004026765.1 of Micronycteris hirsuta. Classification (NCBI taxonomy): domain Eukaryota; kingdom Metazoa; phylum Chordata; class Mammalia; order Chiroptera; family Phyllostomidae; genus Micronycteris; species Micronycteris hirsuta. The sequence goes on along the minus strand of PVJI01006937.1, from coordinate 32,843 downwards.
CCCCCTCGTGGATTCCAGCTTTGAATCCCATCTTCATGAAGGTATAATGACCACCTGGATACTGAAGACACCAGGGTTTGGCTTGACCTGCAGCAGTACCTGGTGAATCTGCCCCAGATTTCCCTTCAAGTTTCTAGGAGTGACTGTGATGTGACTTTGTCCAGGTACTCAAGTTAAGAGTGATTTAGGTCAGTGGTTTTCCATGGAATCCTGAGGGAGAGAGGAGGCCAAGCCTGAGAAACTCTGGGCCTCCTGCCTCCATTTCAGCCATAGCAGCTCTACAGCTTTCTGTTTTATAGTTTGGGGTTCTAAATGAGGTTACATGTGGAGCTGCTGGAGAAAAAAATGTTTGAGAAGCCCTGTTTAGATGAATAGGTCTAAGACTTTAAAAACTAGACTAATAGATTAGATCTGTGCCTTTCCCTTAACTTTAATTTACTTGCGATACATTTTGCAGAGAAGCAAACACAGATCTGAAAGCTGAGGCAAAGAGATATTGTTCATTCTCTTTATCGACATAGCATTTATCCCCATAAGCAGTGTAAAGCATCAAATACATGGAGCCACTTTAAAATGGAGTCCAAGCAGCCATCAGAGAGGAACTGCCTTGCAGGTCTCACTCCTCAAACCTTTGGAATGTTCGAACTGGGCAAAATGACCTTTGGACTGGGCCTAAAGCAGCACTTTATTCCAAACATCTGTTTGCAAAGAAAACAAGAAAGCAAATATTATGACCACTGGACTGAAAATGAAAAGCATTGTTTATAATTAGCATCACTCGGTTAGCTTATCTGCATCAACAGAAATGCCTCCCTTCTATTGATGTAATTGTTCCTTTCCCCTTCTCCAAAACACCCCTGTCTTTGTCTCCTAATCTGAACACTATTTGGGTTTCTGCCTGAATCAGTGCTTCCCAAATGGCTGTTCTTTGGGATCTCAAATAAACGCTTGTTGCCTCTCACTTTGGCTTTTTACTTTTAGATTAACAGTAAGAAAAGAAGAATAAGGTGTCTTTCTGTATTTGGCTCTGAGCGTTGGCTTACGTTTTTAAAATTTCTTTTGGCTCTGGCTTAGGCTAGAATTCTCATCAAGCTCATTTGTTCTTGCAGGAAAAAAGTACTTAGTAATTGCTGCTCTGTTGTTTACAAGTTTTCTAGCTACCCTTGTTGACCTGTGTGCATGTAGTAAGAGTAGGTGGAATAGTAGAGGTTTCTTTCTTTGTTTTTTAAAGTTGCTGATGAGTTTTTAGGATCACAGCTGAGAACTCATCAAAATAAAAATGTTCTCTCTGGCTATCTTTGTTAGGTCTAGATGTAGATCAACTTGGTGGTTTACCAAGATAATTTGTTATTTTCCATGAAAAACTAGAGCATTCTGTTAGGCCAGCAGCTTCCTTCTGCTTCTTTCTCCTCCCTCACTCCAGCCCCAGCCATTGTGTAATTGGGTTTACAAAAAAAAGAAGAAAGAGAACATGGAAAAGTTTCTCAACTGCACTAACACATGGGGAACTTGTACCGCATCCAGAAATCCAGCAAGTCCTTCGGGAACCTGGCAGACAGATTCTGGCGTCAACAGGGCACCAAGCTCCAGATCCAGCTAAAGGTCTACAAACAATGGAGCTGTCCAAAAGGCTGGGAGGCTCTGATACCTGGACTTGCTACAGATACCACTCAACGTCTGGGCTGGTTCCTATCAGTTGTATCTATAAGCTGTATTTAACAAGGCCACCATTAATGAGGTTCTGCTGTGTGCTTGAGGAAGCCTTTTTTTTTTCCCAATTTAGTTTTACTGGGCTGTGCATCTTAGGATCATTATGCCCTATCCAAGTTGCTAATGGATTGAACTAAAGTAACCTTGAAGAAACAATGTAAGTATAGCAAGACCTAATATTAATGGTTTGGACTTAAAGAAAAAAGTTTTAAACAAGTTTCCTTTGAATGCCCTCCCTCTGAAATGACTGACTGATGCTCCTTCCCACTTTTTTCAGGACTCCCCCACCCCAGTCCACATGCTTACTACAGGAGTTTGTCATGTCCTAATATGACCCCCATAATTGGTGAGAGAGAGTAGGCATAGGTCCCATCGAGGTAGCCCCCCTCCTCAGCCACAGTTGAGTACAAAAATGATGGCCATATCCAACTCTGTTTGGGATAACCAACTTAACATAAGCTAGACATGTGGGGAAGTCCTGCCTTTGAGAATGGAACACAGAATACTAGGAACCATTGGTGGCTATGTTTTATGTCATTTTAAGGAGTTATTTTGTATCAAGAGAAAAATTGATGTGCAGTGAGCAGCAGAGGTTGGGGAACAGTAAGGAGAATGGTTTCCAGTGTCCTGTGACCGGCTCTTCTCTGACCTCTTCACCTTCTTGGTTTTTGAGGGTTTTTTTTTGTGATTAAATACATTTATTTCAGCTAACTGGAATTTTGCTTCTGTTCACAGTAGGAAAAGTCCTACTGCATATGTTCTTTAGTAGCTCTTTGGTGGAACGACTTCTTTCAGAAGCTACATGACACTATCAGGTAATTACTACTTCTTTGACTTTGAAGACAAATTTGAAGTGAAGCAGTCTAGGCAAGAAAAGACAGCATTATGACTTTGATGAAGTTTATCATTAAATTCTGTACTCCCTCCCTTTAAGAAGTTCACCTAGACTTACATTATAAAAAAATGATTGGAATTTACTTTTGAGCATCTTTTTTTCTGAGGCTGTATGTCATCTGAAGTGTCTGATTGAGGAGAAAACAACCTAAATCAAATAGGCCTAAGCAAAAAAATGAATTCATTGTAGTATAAAACTAAAAATTCTAGGGCATATCTAGTAAGAAAAGATTCAAAGTACAACTGCTGTCACCAGAATTCGCTTCTCTCCATCTCTCAACTCTGCTTTCTACATTTGCTTAACTATGAAGTGGCCTCTCTCTTCCTGATGGCAAGATGGACGGAAGTAGCTCTAGGCCGGAAGATCTCAGTAGTGTGTCAGTTTGCCTTCCAAGGGTACATTTGACAACACGTAGAAACATTTTCGATTGTCACAGCTGGAGAGCAGGGCGGGGAGTGCTGCTAGTATCCAGCAGGTGAAAGCCAGGGATGCAGTGAAACCCCCTGCTCCGCACAGCCCCTCCCCTAACGGAAGTAATTTGGCCCAGAATGTCAATAGTGTTGAGGCTGACACTCAAGCGGTAAGAAACCCTACTTGAGGCACTCTATCATCAATGACAAGGAACTTATTTTTCCAGAGAGTTCTAATGAAAGTTCAGACTCATGGACCCTGGCTGGCTCATCCTGGGTTTGATGGACATCCTTGAGAAAAGTCACTGTGGCCGTAGGGCTGTTGTGTCCTCATAGGCAGGTCTGGGTCCAACACCTCCCTGGTTAGGCCAGGGGATAATTTCCACCCAAATCCCATGGATGAGGGTGGAGGCAGGGTAGTTTCCCAAAGAAAAATAAGAAAGTTTGTGCCAGAAGAAAGGTAATGGATGAATAATAGTCAAAAACAAGAGCTGTCTACTAGTTGGGAAACAGTGATTCTATGGAATCAACGCAAGTGGACATGTCCATGTGAGAGAACTGAAGAAGTATGCCTCAACTATTGTCTTCTCCTTCCTCCTGGTCAGCACATGGCCTCTTGTGACAGCGTCCCTTTGTTTTCTGGTTAAATTAGAAGAGTAGCACCAGTGGAAGAACTTCAGAGTTAGGAGTGATAGGTCAGTGGGGTAGAGTTTAAGGGGCGCATGGTAGTTTGAGGGGCTTGCTAATTGTCATTGCCTTCTTGGTCTACACTAAGCTGAGTCATAGCCACTGTAGTGGCTCAGTGTGGTAGGCAGAATTCTAAGATTTAAGATTCTAAGATCTTCAAGATATCCTGCCCTGTTGTACATACCCTGCATAATTCCCATGAATAGGATGGATTTTACTCCCATATTTAGCTTACATTACATGCTCAATTGACCTTAAAATAGGGAGATTATCTGGATGGGCATAACCTAATCACATGAGTCCTTAAAAAGCAGGAAGTGTTTCTCAGTTGGTGAAAAGGAAGTCAGAGATTCAGAGCACAGGGATCTGAAGGGATGTTGCTGGCTTGAAAGGAGAGGGGCCAGGAGGCAAAGGCTGTGTGTGGCCTCTAGAAACGGAGACTGTCCACTGCCTGATAGCCAGCAAAGAAACGAGAATGTCAGTCCCACTGATTGAAGGAAATGTGTTCTGCCAATAACCATGAACTTGGAAGAGAACCCTGAGGCCCAAATGAGAACAGCAGCACTGGCCAACACCTTGATTTCACCGCAGTGAGACCCTAAGCAGAGAGTCCAGCCACACCCTGTCTGGACTTCTGAACTAGCGGAATTGTGAGATTATAAATCTTGGTGGTTTAAACAGCTAAGGTTTTGGTAATTTGTTATACAACAATGCAAAGCAAATATACTGTATTTTGCCGTGTATAATGCACACTTCTTTGTCCAAATTTTTGAGGGAAAAATAAGGATGCACATTATATATGGGTATAATGATTACATACCATGGGTAAGTAATTACAATAATGGGCATAATAATCCCATGTATAATGTGCACAAAAATGTGGTGTGCATTATACATGGCAAAATACAGTACGAATGTATTAACTCAAGATTGTCCATTTCCATGGTCACATACTGCTCAAACATGTGACAGAATGGCAGATGTAGCAACTCTGTAAGCAGCAATAAAAGTTGGTAAGGGGCAGGTTAACTACATAAGATGTTATTTGATTTGAAAAAACAACACACTGACTTCATGTAAGGAAGGACGACAGCTATATTTTTGAGGCTATGAATCCACTAATTGCTTGTTAGTGGCATTGTTTTAACTCCTTTTTGCCCCCTTGCTTCACTAAACCTCAGCCATAATAAATTAGTCTCAGCTCTCTGGATTGGCCTTGCAGTCTCACACCTTCCTGCTCTGGGGAAGCTCTTTCCTCTGCCCGAAATGTTCTTCATCCCTGACTTTACTTGGTGAGCTCTACTTTTCCTTCAAGGTTTGGCTCCAGTATAATTTTCTCTGTGAAGAATTCCTTCAGTTCTCCAGCTCTGCATACAATAAATGTCTTTCATCTCTCTGTGCTTCAAATCTCCTTGGTTGATAAGGATCTTGAGGGCAAGAACTCTGACTTCATTGCTTTGGGTAATGCTCATGGCCCCTGAGCACAGGCCCTGAAACATCATGGGAATGATGAATAGAAGTCTGCCCCAAGTCCTGGCAAGTTGTCCCTGCAGCAGGTCATTGGTTGGAATTGCTGGGGTTAAGATTTCTTTTCTTTGTTTTAAAACATATTTTATTTATTTTTAGAGAGAGGGGAAGGGAGGGAGAGAGAGAGGGAGAGAAACATTAGTGTGTGGTTGTCTCTCATGCACCCCCTGCAATCCAGGCATGTGCTGAGTGGGAATCAAACCGAGGACCCTTTGGTTCACAGGCTGGCACTCAATCCACTGAGCCACACCAGCCAGGAGGGTTAAGATTTCTTGATCGGGCTTTGCTTTATCATGTCTCTCTGCAGCACTAGGTGAAAGAGCTCAGGTCCTTGGTGGTTTCAAGGTCTAACAATCCCCACTGATAGCATTCCCATGGTTGCTACAGCTCAGAGGAGTTTGTTGGATCAAGGACTTTTCCCTTGCCTTCACTGACACTGTCAACAAAATTAGTTTTTTTTTCCTGCAAAAGTTCATAATTCCTGGGCATTAATTTCATCGCAAGGCACACAGTGTGCACAGAACCAACTTGTTGAACAAATAAAACAGCAGAGCACAATTTCATAAAGAATTTCTTATGCTTGCTGTCAACACAATATCGAGTTTATGTATTTGGAAAGTGTAGTGTATATGCCCCCAGGGACTGTGGGCTGTGAGCAATAGGGCGCCTCCCTGAGAAGGGCTGAGAAACCTGTGGGACCCAGATGTTATTGGTGGGGATCCCAAGCTCTAGGCTGGCTTGCAAGAGGGAATTTACTCTAGTTTGCTTTACCATCTCTTGACTATGCTTCAAATAGCACTACTTGTGAGAAGAGACTGATCTCTCATTCTTGATACTGCAAAGAGTTGTCAGCTTAGGTTGTTTACTGAACTTGGGACTTACCTCAAACATATCAGCGTAACCTAGCATTCCATTTTTTAATCCATGAATCCATCATTCAATATTTACTTATTGAGTGTCCACTATATGAATACAACAGGGAGGGCATGTGCAGGTGATGGAGACTTAGAGTTTAAGAGAGACACCTACATTAGTATAAAAGTGCTCTGCAATAGACATGACAGAAGAGAGGTTCCCAGGATTCAAGAGGGCATTAGATTTGACCGAGTCATGGAGGTGAAGGGAAGCCTCTTCAAAGAAGATGCAAAGAAGAGGGAAGGGCATCCCAGGCTGACAGAAGAACGTGTGTGCAGAATCTGGGCAGCAGAGGTAAGGCAGAAATCTCAAGGTGACAAAAGAAGGCCAGCGTCCTGGAATACAGGGCGTGAGCCTGAGAAGAGGCCAGAGAGCTGGACCTCGTTACAGGGGTTTGGCCTGGTCTTGGGAGCAATGGGAAGCCTTTGAGAGTCTGAAACAAAGTGACATGATCAGATTTGCACTTTTCGAGTACTTTCTCTGGCTGCAAAGTGGAAAATGGATCGGGGGAGACCTGAGTAGATGCCGTAAAGTAGGTGGGGGGCTACAGTGGCCCCAGTGAGAAATGGTGGTGGATTGGATAAGGGTGATAGTGAGAGAGAGAGATTCAAGGGGAGGGGTTTGAGAAATATTCATATGGAGAGGTACATTTTCCCAGAGAAAGCTGTAGAGAACCTTGGTGTGGTAGGATCAACTTCTGACCCTTATGTTGAGAACTAAAAGAATATTAATACAAAGGGAAGAAAAGACAAAATAAAAATTATAATTCAAATAAATAATAATAAATAAAAATAAAACATTGCACCAGGCAGAATTATCTGAATCCTCAAGGCCCCAAAACAATCCTACCTCATGTAGCTTGTACTTAATACCAAAACAAGGCAGAAAAGGTTTACAAAACGAAGACTTTAATGTGATTCAAAGCTTTCTATGAATGTGTGGCCAGAATTTAATGTGACTGTTGGTAATTGTTTCTCACACAGGATTCCTCATTGCTGAGATATTTTTGAGGGTAAATGACCATTTCTCTTCCTGAAAATAAAATCATTCTCATCGAAGTAAATAATTACAGTCAAGGAAAAGTAAGTTATTTGAAGTAGTCAGCTTCAAGTGAAAACATTCCAAGCCCAACAAGCAATTCTGTTGCTGTGTTTATCCCTGGGCCTCTGTTACCACACCATGGAGACACGGGTCTTCTCTGTGTCCCTGCGCGGAGGTTTAATTAACCATGAAGGTGCTTGATGGTGAGGAATCCTGCTTATTCACGGTGTTTTAACATCTATTAAAAGGAAATACCATGGTTTTCAGGTCTGGTCACGCAGCCATACGTCTGCATTCAGAACCAGAACTGGGAGGAGGTGTTCTCCTTAAATAAATAAACTGACTGAAAAAATGTGCTGCGGCAGGAGACAGCAGAATGACTGACAGTGACTGTTCTCGGATTGACCAGAATTACCCAGATTAGAAATAAGTACAGAGATGACAAGTGCTGACTAAATGAGAATATAGACTGACCCTACCCTAAAAGCAAATATTTTAATCGGGAAAACATCGAAACCGTTTGAAAAACTTGAAATCACAGGCTCAAGTCAGACCACTGGACTGTAATTTCAAAATGTGCAGTATAGATTTATCCCCCAGTGAAAAGTTATTTTTCAACAAGAATCGCCCCAATTTGGATTAACTGCAGGAGTGGAACAGAAAGACAGAAAAGCCATATGTGCCTCAACCAACTGTAAAATATAAAAGAAAAACTATAAACTCAAAGACTAGATTTCCAGTGCTTTCAACTTCTAAAACCTGTTTGAAGAAGGTGCAATGCCCTGTTTCATGTGGCACCATGTGTTACCTGGTGGTAATTTTTCTCAGCACTGGCTCCATTCTCAGCTGCATGAACCAGTAACTTTTGTTTGTAGCCGTCAGTTGGTCTAGACAGACAATTCTTTTGAGATCCATTCTCTTTTGATAGGTTTATCAGATTTCCACCTCCATTTTTCCTTTATAATTTTCTATATCCTCCTGTCTCTCCTGCCAGCACATGTGAGGTAATGACATTTACCGGCAAAGGTCACTCAATGGCCTAATGTCTCCAACGGCAGCAGAAAGAGCAGGAGAGAAGAGCAGTTTCTAGCACATTCCGCATGCTGCCCAAACTTTCCTGCTGGGAATCATTTCTTCTTTCCTTACTTCCATAAAAATACCACCCCCATACCTCATTCTCAGTTTCCTTAAATAATGAATACCAAGGAAGTTCAAGTCATCCAGGAAGCAATGAAAGAAAGTAGGAGCACACGGTTGGGATGGTGAGGCACCTTAGTCCAGGCCCTAATTTGTCACTGCTAAACACGCCAACTCTAAGCAGTTACTAACCTCCTCAAATTCATTTTCCCACCTGTAAGCGGGAGAGTAATTGTTGTTATGAGGATCATATAGTTGTAAAGATTACATTAACCCCCCGCCACACACACACACACAGAGCTAAAAATGGCCTTGCACAATGCCCAGCATGTTATAACTGGCCAATCGATGTTAGCTATTCTTACCAAAGCTCAGAGACTCAATCACTTGAACCCCAGAAGGGGGACAGTGGGAGAGTGGCACACATTTTTTGTACAGATATTTATTTCTTCTGGAAAGCTTTAGTTTTTACAACAACAACAACAACAACAACAAAAAGTTATGTCGATAGAGAGGATTACTTTAAAAAAATTCAAAACTAAGAAGAGCTTTAATCAAGTTGTATTCAACCATGGGGGTATCTTTGTTTATTTTCAGTGTGGGAGCACTGGGCTTTGGTATCCCTGTCCTGCCGGATGTGTGAGATATTTAAAAATCAATCCCAGAAACCAAAGCGGTAGTGTTCAAGATGCAGCCAGGGCTAGCTTCGAGCCATGCGGTCAATGTGAATAATGTAAAGGCATAAATCACACCTTATGTTAAGTAGAACAAAACAGAAGAAGCAAGATAAGATAAAAAAATAATTAAAATCAGTGGCAAATAACCAGTTGACAGCAAGAAGTTCATTTCTGTAGACAGACCACTTAGCTCTAAACATGTATGCACATTCGTATATGATGGCTAGAAATGAGCTTGCGATTTTCCTCCAAAAGTATTTGAGCAGGAAATAAAACCTTTTCCCAGTGGATGAAATAACAGTCGTTTCTGCCAATCTAAGCAAGGCAGATTTAAATTTTATATGTGTCCAACTGCTTGTTCCCCCTCAGCTAATAACCTGCATGCTGGAAACATTTCAAATGAAAGGGAGTTCACAGCCCCATAGCCCGGCTCTGAATATATCTACCATGCATGTAAACAAGTAAACCATTATGTTTCTTCTTGAGATAAAAATACAATGATAAGTGGGGACTTTCACAAAACAAAGAGCTTCCTATTGAGAGTGTGGATAATCTTCCAGAAAACCCTGTGTTTTGGCAAATCGCACCAGATTAATCTATTAGGCATCTCCTTTCATTATCAAATTTCCGCTGCCTATCACAGTGGCTGCCTTATCAAGCGCCCCTTTTTCAATAGCAGCCCCATTCCTAAGATTTCAGATGCCGGCCTTCCCTGCTCAGAAAACAGGTGTCCCTACTGTTCACAGGCAGCAAAGGTCCCTGCACAGAAGCCTGGGAAAGGGCAGGGCTATCAGACTCTGTTCTACCTGAAGGAACAGGTAACAGAAAACTGTTGATTCAATGAATAGAACTTAATTGGCACACATTAGCCAGAAGTGAGTGTTTTTTAGAATTAAAATTCCTTAAAAATTTCCCACTGACAAGACAAGCTTAAAAAAGAAAAACACAGAAGATTGTTTTGTCATAATCAAATGGCCAGCTCCAAACAATGGAACTATTCTTTGTGGAATTCCTTTGTAAACATAATGGTCACCCAACTTTACTCTTAAAATTAGGCATTGCGGCTTATGACTACTTCACAGAGTTACCTCTGGGGCTTCAACTGTTGGGTACATCGTCTATATGCAGGAGGAAACGAATTTCATGGCTCTGCAAAAGGCTAATATTCCAAGTCAATTAGTATGACGTCTCAGGTTGTCTGGTTCTCAGTGTCTCCACTTGCCAGGCTCTCTTCTTTCCTTACTTAATAAAGCTGGGCATGCGGTTTCTGACCGGATCTTTTGTGTGCTAGGCCAGGGTCACCCACCAACATGGGCCAGTGAAACCCACTGCTTAACAAAAAGTCAGCTTTCACGGTGATGTGCCGAGCATGCACACGGAAGCACCCGGTTGTTTACAGATCATATTTGTAGTATAGATATAGGTCATGCTTATACTGAAATTTATTTGCAAGCCGTCATTCAGAGGAAGGCAGTCATTTTCCACTGTCGACATCAGGATTTCTTTAATTTCTTCTTGTCAAATCAGTATCCAGCTAGCTCTTGTCTTACTGGTATATCTATGCCCATCTTGCATTCTCCAGCTAGTAGAAAGACTTCATTCTCTGCTCTGAACTTAGCTCTTAAAAACTTGGCTGCTGTGTATTTTACTGTAATAAAATCAAGGCATTCAGGAAGGCCGCCGTACTGACAACCGGAAGATCCAGTCTGCCTACAGCTCCCCCGCCTGCCAGCAGGACTGCTCAGAGATGGGTGCTGGCTCGGCAGGGTGGGTAGGAAGCAATTGATAAGTGCATGCCTCTGCTTCCGGCCCTCTACAGCACCAGCTTTGTTTCATCTACAGATGATTAAATGGTCTACAGGGCAATTATGAACTGGAGGAAGGAACAGCCAACTCTCTCCAGGTTTCCTCAATCAGCGTGATTGAATTTCTCAAAGGCAGAGAGCAGTAGCAGAAGCAATTTCAACGACTTTTCCTGGAAAATGTTCGGCAGCTCAGAATTGAAACTTTCATTTAACTACTTGCTGTTTTATTTTATTATGTGCAAATTGTGGCTTAATAGATTTACAGTTGCTATAAACTCTCAATGGTTAGGGTAGCCCAAGTGGCTAGTACTTTTTAAAATGACTGATACAGACCCAAGAAAAGTAATAGTTGCAAATTCTAACCAGAGGTCAAATAAACTCCATTTTACTAAACAGCATGCCAGCACCCCACACTACTTCGGTCAGGGGGCAGTGTTTTTATTGTCCCTTATAAGTGATAAAAAATACAAGGTATTCTTTTGTGAGGGGAAGGTAATAATGGAAAAAAAGCACTGGAAAAAAGTTGAAATAATTATCATGTCACAACTGAAGCTAAAATGCTATTACTGAAAGATAATGATTTGGAAATTTTACATAGTAGGTAAATATGTAAAAAAATACAAGGTTTATAAAGTTTTATTTTTAAAAAAAATCAGTAGATATTGGGATGAGTCCCTCTCTTCCCTGAATATAAAATAGCAGTAAAACAAAACAAAAAAGTCATCCTTCTACTCCCTATTTCTGTGGGAGCATCTTTATCGTGGGTTCCTGTTGATGTGATCACAGCCAGATCAGCATTCTCAGGGATCGTTTACTTACCGAACATGAATGATGTTTATAGATATGTTGAAATGATCGGTTACCTGAACAGGGCTTTTGAAAATAACTTCACTAAAACTGAGCAAATCATTTGGACAACTGGTTTATAAAAGGAATCCCTAAGTAGGTATCATTGTGCCTTCCTAGTTCCTGAAGCCAGTAACTTGCTGCTTGACTTATCTTTAGTTCCTTAGGCTTGACTTTGGACCTTTGGGTCTCATCCTTCTCATCTGTTAAATGGGGTTCTATCTCCCCAGTTTGGCTCATGCCATTTCAAAAATCCAAGGAAAGTGACAAAGCTTTGACGAATATAAAATGGTACACAACCAAAGAGTATATTCATGTAAGAATAACACTTTGTCAAAAAGATGCCAGTGAATGGGTTGGACTGGTTGGCTGAGCTGATTAGCTGTTTGCCAATCATTAAAGCCATCTACAAGGATTAGAATCATGACACTCAAAATGTGGCCAGCAAGGGAAAGGTTGTAAATAATTTAATGGGATAAAAATCTTTTATATCATGACTTAAGTTCCTAAGAAAGTCACATCAGGGATGGCATACATTCAGGATCTGGAATGGCATGCAGCCATTCCAAATGTGAGCAGCCGGTGGGTTCGAGACAGCCATTGGAATGCTCACGCCCAGGGGTGGGCTAGTCCGGACTGTTTCACGACTAGGCAGAACAAAGTTAGTCCTAATTTTACATGACTTGTCGGAAACACACACAAGTCAGTAAACACCGAATAATAAAAATGTAATATGAAGCCTTCATCAAGATAATTTCTCTTGGTATCATTTTGACTAAGAGAATCTTTCTGCCTTAAATTATATAATAAAACCTATGGTCAAATGCTAATCTCGGGAATCTGAGTTCAAGCCACTGATTTAAGTGAAATAATCCTTGAATCTTTAACTCATATATTTCACTTCAGAATAATTTCAATGACAAATTTATTTTCCCTATGAGTGTTTTCCAAAGGAAATCAACTTACTTTATTAGAGATTGGATTAAGTAATTAGCAAATTATCCAGGCTGCCAACTATCTATTTCAACTTTTAGCAAAATCTGTTCAAGAAGGAAAAGGATGTGAAATTCAAGTTAATTAGATTCCTACCTATTCAAAATTGGTAAAAGGCTTGAAGCAATAGTGGGGGGAAAGGAAATGTTACTTAATATACTTTATGTCAGGGAAAGGATGTAAAGTTGATTTTAATAAATTTAAATTTATTTCTATGCTGATCTGAAGAGAGTTGGCATTCTATAATTCATTTGGAAATAGTTAATGAGATGGATAGCTGACATAACCCAAATGGGACGATAAGATAATTAAAAATTGGAGGGATAAAATGTGTTAAAGCAAATTCCAACTATATAGAAAGAGAAATATAAAAATGCTTGCTGACCCACCACTGTAATTGAAAAATAAAAATTAAAGTAAAAAAAAAAGATAAAAATGATTGCTGAGAACCTTCCTTTATGCACAGTTCTTCGAATTGTACTCAAAATTTCCAAGATGTTATTTGAAAAGTGTACATAAGACATGTAAATATTAAAGTTAATGTTTTCTTATGTTTATAAATGTCCCACTTTCCTCATACCAGAAGAATATATAATTATGCACTGAGTAACATTATTTGGGAAAAATTTCTTTATAATGTGCCCCTGAAATGACATCTGTTTTGTATAATGTAGATAAGAGAACAGTCTTTAGTTCATCCATCCACACAGCCACTTACAGTGTAAAACATATAAAGTATAATGTGATTTGCTGCATTTTTGTTGTGAAACATAATATTAAAATGGTTCAGAAGCTCCTGAATGTAATTTTGAAATTGCATAGACTTCTACACTTCATTAACGAACTACAGATGTATAGATAATAGGGCCCTTTATTGGAGAACATGTTATTGTGCAGCTGTTAGCACAATGCAGCAAAGGAGGCCAGTTGCAAATCTCATCAATAGTTCTACCATGTTCCACCACTTGAATGAAAAGTGATAATGTATAGATCTTGCAGTCATTAAGAACTTTCTGTTACTCCTTTAGGATTAATTTGCGTTGACCCAGAATTTTGTATTTGCTTAACACAAGCCGTGGGTTACTTTGATGTTATCTGCTTCTATAAACAGTAATATACAGTCCTCTCCTGGGCTAAAACAGCTCTTATTCCAGAGAGAATTGATGGTATTAATCATTCTGAAGTCCAAGAGTGCTGATCATAAATTGTATGCAGGGCCCTCAATTAGTACCTCCCAGGACTCCCATTCATCAGCAATTCCTCTTTTCCACCTGGATATAAAGTATATAAAGAGTAATTTATCTCAGAACGGGGCTCTGTGATCTTCTTGATGTCTAGGTGACATGAGAACCATTTTGTCAACAAGTAAATATTTATTCTTCTATCTGCTGAAATGAAGATCTAAAATACCTGCCATTTCTAAAGTCTGATTCCCTCAAGTGGCCAGAATGGAAAATACATGTCCTGCCTTTAAAGTCCGTGTGTGTAAAATAAACTGGAATGACAGACAGCAAATAAGGAAATCCCTTTTCAACGATATTAAAAATAAAAGATAGTAGCTTTAAATCATGACCAAGACATCAACATAGACTTATTTTTACCATACATTAAGGCTAAAAATGCTAGCCTACAATTTATGAACTGTCGAGCCTGGAAAAATGTCTAGAGAGCACTATTTTTTTAAATGCAAGCCTGCAAAGATCTGCAAAAATATTTATCTTCAACAGAAATGGAACAAATAACTCAGCTCAAGAGCAACAGAAATCAAAAGAAAACGCAGATAAACTTTGTTACATAGCAAAGTCTCTGTTTTACCACCGAAGTTAGCTGTCAAAACTGAGAAAGGGTTTGGTATTTATTTTTTAGGAGAAAATACCCTCAGAAACTGTGGAAGAAGATACGCAACTAGAAAGGATACAGACTAGATAGAAAAGTTTAATGTCAGGAGCTGTTCACTTCTCCATATGACTTCATTTTGTAGCTTTTGGGATTTTCCGGCACAGGCGGGAAAGAAGGCAAACTAACACACACAGACTCAAACTCTTGAACACAGAGAATTTCTGCAACATTTCTGGAATCATCCTAAGCTTAGCTTGGATCTGTGCATTCTAGAGTTCACCCTGTTTCAATGTGAACATGCGGTTTTTAAATTTTTGCTGGGCTCCAAACTTATCAGTGTGCGAGTTTATTTTATATTAAGCACCTTAAAAACCCAATCCTTAAAATGCCAATAGAAACAATGAGAACATAAATAAATCATTGCAATGAGCCAAAAAGATTCAATTTAAGAAGGCAAATATAAAGTATTTTTGCCAGAATGTAAATGGAAAGGATTAAACATTTTGGAAAACCATCTTTTTCTTTTTTAGTGAAACTATAACTTCACTTTTTTTTAACATGATAAAAAAAAAGGCAAGTGGAAATATGTGGTTCCCCAAATTATTCCATGGACTGTCATTTGACAATCTCTTTTGGAAGATTAATTTAGTTTCTGCAGAGTTCTGCTATCGGAGCTCAACTTTCTTGGTATCACAGTAGTTCCTCATTACACGGGCTAAAGGAACCTTCTTCCCAGGGTAAAATGTGTCTGAATTTGCCATTTGTAAATCGCATTGTTCACAGACTTGAACATTGAACTAGTAAGTGAGTCAAGAATAACATGAGTGTTCCTGTTCTTATCTGGGGATGCACCCTGTTCCCTACAGGTTGTAATCTGGTTGATATAGAGAACTTTTCTAACCAAAACATCTCCCCAAAACAGGGGCCATGGGTTTGGCTTCCATCATTAGGGATATCTCCTTTGGGTTTTTTTCTCTGACACTGCTTTTACAAAGCATGAATCCTGGGAGGTACAACACACTCCATTGATATACCCCAAGATGCTGGGTAAGGGACAGAAGGAACATGTCAATAGACTCTTCCTGCACCAATCTCCTCCGTCTGCACCCCTGGCTGGGGCCAGTTACTCTCCCGCGTGCATCTAAACTACTCATCTCTTATCTTCTGCTTTTCCATGCGCAGTTGCATAGATCTTCACACACGCGCACGCGCATGCACACGGGAGAACATAAGCTTTTTCTTAGTGAACGGCTCATCACGCCTGGCCCTTTCACCGTTCTTTACCCGTTCCGCACTCCTTTGTATATACTTGTTCTTCCTGCCTGCACTTCCCTGTCCTGCCTTTATTTCTTGTTAAACTCCTAACCTGCTCTTCAGGATCCAGGTCAAATGACACTTTCTCAATGAAATCTTTCTAGGGCATTCATTTATTATTTATTCATTTGACAAATATGTACTAAGTACCTCCTATGTGCCAAGAAGATGATGAACTGTGGGAGATAGAATGGTAAGCAAAAATAGATCCAGTCAAGGTTTTGAGGAGCTCCAAGTGGAGTGGGAGAGAGAGCTATTCATGAAACAATCACCCAACAAAGGAAAACCTGTACCTGCGTCAGTGCCGCGGAAGAGAGTTTCTCACGGCCTTGATCCCTGTGATGGGATTTGACCTATTGAAGACCTCAGAGAAGACTTTTTTGAAGAGGAAATGTTTGTGCTGAGAGTTGAAGGATGGATTCAAGTTAATAGGTGAGGAGGAGGGGATAAGTGGGGTGTCCCAGGCTGAGGGACACGTGAAAGGTTGCACTGAGGGCACCAGCAGCGACAGCAAGGAGCGGGGAATAAAAGCAAGCCAGAGCTGAGTGAGGCAATGATTTCTTAACAACATCAAAAGCACACAGAGTAAAAGAAAAATATATATATTAGACTTAATTAAAACGGAAAACGTTTACACTTCAAAAGACACCATCAAGGAAGTGAAAAGATAACACAAGGATGGGAGAAAATATTTTCAAATCGTATATCTGACGAGTGACTTTTATACAGAATACTATAAAGAATTTTTACAACTCAATAATGAAAAGATAGCCCAAGTAAAAATGCACAAATGATTTGATAGTTCTCCAAAAAGATATAAAGTGTCCTGGAGCACACATGAAAATATGTCTCACTTCATTAGGGAAATGCGGATCAAAAGCATGAGATACCATTTCACACCCAGAAGGATGGCTGTAACAGGTATTGACTGTTGACAAGGATGTGAAAAAAAATGAAACTTTTACACACTTCTGGCAGGAATGTGTAAAATTCTGGAATTATTAGAAAATATTTTTTCATAAAAGGTTAAACATAGGCTTATCACATAAGTTAGCAATTCCACTCCTGGGTACCTACCCAGAACAGGGAACATATATGTCCACACAAAGACTTGTACATGAGTGTTCGTAGCGGTATCATTCGTCATATCCCCCATATAGCAACAACCTGAGTGCCCATCAGCTGAGAGGGGTGAACAAAATGGGGCCTATCTATACAAGAGAACGCTAGTCTACCACAGAAAGAAGTGACGTACAGACATATGCGTCCAAGCTAAAGAAAGCAGTCACAAAATGGTGCATATTATATGATTACATTCAAATGAAGTATCCAGAAAAGGCAAATGTATAAAGATAGAAGGTAGATTAGTGGTTGCCTGGGGCTGGAGTTGGGAATGAGGAATGACTATAAATTACTTCATGGGGTGATGGAAATAGTCTAAACTTATAGATTGTGGTGAATGTTGTATACTAGAGAATTTTGAATTGTATGCTTAAAACAGGTGAAGAGTAATTTTTTATGGTAGATCAATTATATCTCAATAAAGCTGTTCAGAAAAATCCTAAGCCTGAATGGCTGGAACCCAGAAGGGGCAAAGGGGACACAGGGGAACACCAGAGCTAGGTCTTATAAGCCACCGAATTAAGGAGCTTTGTTTTTATCCTGAAAGTAGTGGAAAACTGCATGTGGATTTTAATCAGGGGTGAATGATAGCGATGATGTTATCAGATTTGCATTTTGAAGAACACTATAGTTAATGTGTGCAAAATACATAGATTTAGAGGTAGACCAGGTAAATTGTATCTGTGTGCGTGTGCATCTGTGTCCTCTTCTGGTCAATGTCCCTAACTCCTATTTACCTGCATTTATTTACCCATGTATCCTTTCTTCCTGCAGCACCACTGTAAGTTCTGGAAGGTAGGAGTGATGTCTTATCTAACTTTATATTCCCAGTAGCCAGCACTTGTCTGTCATTCAGCAGACTCTCAACGTTTACAAGATGAATGATGTTGAAAGGAGCACGGAAACATGCGGGCAATTCAAGCTCAGGTCTACTGCTCCATGCTATTTTGATAGGCTGGTAGTTTTCTGTCCCAATAGGTAGTTTCGCAAATGGAATAATATTTGATCTCTAATCAGAAGAAGCTGTATCATTATCATGCTACCCATTTTGCCTTAAACTCATTTGGAATCAATATTTTAGGCCAAATTAATAGAAACCTATTTGGGATAAGAAAAGATTTTCTGTGCCCTACTGCAGCTGGGCAAATATTTGGCAACAAAATTCTAATTTAGGTATTTGCCAAATTTTGTGTACTTTCAGCTTGAAGTCTTAATAGCCTGCTTCAATAGGTTGAATATAATTTGAGCTAAGTAAAACATTGGCAAAAGTCTTTATGCTACCTACTAAATTGAGGTATAAAGATGATAAACTAATATTGTAGTATTAG
The DNA here is from genome assembly GCA_004026765.1 of Micronycteris hirsuta. Taxonomy (NCBI): domain Eukaryota; kingdom Metazoa; phylum Chordata; class Mammalia; order Chiroptera; family Phyllostomidae; genus Micronycteris; species Micronycteris hirsuta. The sequence goes on along the minus strand of PVJI01006937.1, from coordinate 14,597 downwards.
AGCAAAGCATTTTTTGAGAGGCACATATAATTTGTTGTATGCTATAACTCAATTTTAAAGGAAAGAAGGGAACAAAAATGGGAATAAGCTTGTACCACAGAATATATAAAATCAAAGCCTGATCACAACAGCTCCCAGCATTCAGAAAGTCCTGGCCCAGGCTGGTGTATGTCAGTTGATTGAGTGCAGGCCTGCGAACCAATGGGTCGCTGGTTCAATTCCCAGTCAGGGAACATGCCTGGGTTATAGGCCAGGTCCCTGGTGGGGGAGGCACGTGAGAGGCAACCACATATTGATGTTTCTCTCCCTCTCTTTCTCCCTTTCTTCCCCTCTAAATATAAATAAAAATCTTCAAACAAACAAACAAACAAACTGATATTGTAATAACTGTCTATGGTGCCAGGTAGGCCTTTGAATTATCAGAGGAACATGTTGTAACTTACATGACTATCTATCCCATGTGCTATACACCTGAAACTAGTACAAAAAAAGTGTTGAACACAAACTGTAATTGAAAAATAAAAAAAAAGAGAACTCAAATTCAGAGTTATGGCCATGAGACCCTGAATGATCCTAAACAAGAAATAGAAATTCTGTTATATAAAGGGTTATGAACAAAGGCAAAACCAAAATACCTTCATGAAAACTAATTGGCCAGAACTACTGTATTTTCAGACTATAAGATACACTTTTCCCCCCAAATTTGGGAGGAAAAGGGGGTGCATCTTATAGTCCGAATGTAGCTGAATTATAGTCTGAATGTTATTTATGTTATTAAATATTTTACCATATTTTTTGCTTCAAACATTTTTTCCCCTATTTTCCTCCTCTAAAACCTAGGTGCATCTTATGGTCTGAAAAATATGGTATTCCCTATCATTCTATGTATTTTAGATGAGATCCGGTGCATTCAGGGTGGTATGGCCATAGACCATTCTATGTATTTTAAATTCTATTTCAAATGGATTTAGTGAAATTGGATGAGATTGTGCAAAAGGAAATAACTGGCATCAAATGAATCCCTTGGCATATTTCTTTGTATTCTCTGTGTTAACCGTTTTTCTAGAACCTCTGTTGAATCCATACTCCTGGAACTGAAGAACCAGAGTTCAGTGTAACATATGTTACCTTGATAAGTCACTGGTTGCCTGTAGTTTTTCTCTACATGAGATATCTGGCCTATTGGGCCCACAAAGCCAGAGAGACATTGATTTAATAAAAATAAAAAAAAAAAAGAAAAAGAAAGAATTTGTCCAACAACCATCTCAATCAATGTTCTGTTTAATTTTTTTAAGTCCAAATTGACCAGTTATCTGAATTGACTGATTGTTTCTATATTTGCATCTAGGGAGTAACTGTTAGTGAACTTTCTGATTTGCTGCAGTAAACTGGGCCACAATCTTTATTGTTTTAGGCAATTCAGTATTCTATTTCATATAAGTAGTCTGGCATTTTTAAACCACTTCATTAAATCTTGGAGAGCTTTCTCCAATTTGCTTTTCTCATTGAGTTCTACCTATGAGGACTGCCTGATGTTCTAAGGTTTAGATATTTTTGAGTAATTTAAAAGAAAAAAATAAGGCAAAGGAGGTAAAAAAAAATGTTTCTTTCATGTTGCGATCACTCAAAAATAAAAGCAGATTTCCCTGAGACTAGATTCCTACCCACAAATCAACTTTGGGAAGCATCAAAAAGTAACATAATTTCAAAAGAAAATGTCTTAGAAAATGACATGGGCCATTATGACGGTATTGCTGAACAATTTGGGATCCATCTATAGGATAGAGTTTTTATAGAGTCCAGGTGTTGTTTTAGACATTTGAACTTCAATAATTTAGATTATAGGTAGGATAGAAATAATTTGCATCATCTTGGTTGTAAGTAGTGAATTTTCTTCTCACAGCTAGCCTTAAATTCTGTAAGGCAAGGCGACCATCTCCTCTCTCTAAGTATGGCAGCCACCTTTTGGAATAGAATCTGAAATAAGAATATATCGTGCAAAGTTGTGTGATGTGGCCCTCAACTTTAATATATCTATTTCGAATGGTATTTAAAGTTTAGCTCTATTGTGTATTTTAAACTCAAGTTGTACTTTCAAAGCCAGGAAGATTTTATGAAGACCCTATATATTGGATTACAAAGGCTCAAACATTTTCAATCATCACAAAAGTTCATATTTTAGCCATCTAGAGTAAAAAAAAATATATATCTGCTAACAGGTGTTGAGAATAGTCCACCCAAAGTTGGCAATATCTGAGGCTATTTGAAAAGGCACTTTTAAGCACGTTCTTCTTTTATTGAATTTATTGGGGTGACATTGGTTAATAAAATTATATAGGTTTCAGGTGTACAATTCTATAATACATCGTCTGTATATTGTATCGTGTGTTCACCACCCCAAGTCAAATCTCCTTCAGTCACCCTTTATCCCCCTTACACCCTCTTCTACCTCCTCCCACTCCCCCATCCCTCTGGTAATCACCATACTGTTACCTGTGTCTATGAGTATTTTTTTCTTAATCCCTTCACCATTTTCACCCAGATCCCCAACCTCTGTCCTCTCTGACAGCTGTCAGTCTTTTCTCTATCTATGAGTCTGTTTCTATTTTTTTGTTTATTTTTTCCATTAGATTCCACATGTGAATGAACACATTCTTGAGTGAATACGTAAAGCTGCCATCAGAATTGGTTGTGGGGCAGAGTGACACAGTGGGCCACAAAATCTCCTGGCTTGTGTTTTAAAGCAGACAGCACACTAAGGTAACGGTGTTAGAGCTTTTAGAATCTCATCAGCATCCAGGGAGGGAATTAAATGGAAGGCAGAATGGTAGCCACCTCTGAAGCCGAAGACCACCTTCAGCGAGCAGGAGACAGGTATCATGGAGCAGGGTGATGCTTATCAGGATGCAGTCAGGTATCATGGGGAACAGTTTGAAAGATGAATAACCAGTGTCAGCAACTGGAGCAAGGGTACTAAGTCAGCATGCAGAATCCGTGGGGAGGCTAAAGTCATCAAGGGTGGGAAGATATCAGAGGAGAGAGAGGCAGCCCTCACTACTATTCCCTGCCATCTCACAGTGACATCAGGGTTCTTGGTGGATGTGGCCAGCAGATTCTCTTCCTCAGAGGTACCCATGACCTGGTCAGGTGGGAGCACGGGCCAAGTGGCTACTCTGTAACTCTGAGATTTGTGTGCTTGCGTAGTCCTGTATCTGTGCCCCTCTCTCCGTGTACCTCTCTGCCAGACACTGCAATTTCAGGCAGGTAAAAATAAGAGTGTTAAGTAAAAGGTGATGTCTATTGGAAAGACCAATTCAGTGACTTTAGGTGGTGATGCGTTAATTTTAACATGTCAGTGGAGAACATGACATAAACTGTGGGGCACCTCCTTCCAGGATTCCAGGTGGGAAGCTGGCCAAAGTCTGTACGGCTCTCAGCATCCTAACGTCCAACTTGGAGCTTCTCTTGCCATTTCCAAGGTCAAAACTGAAAGAACGGTGCCAAGGGGCACATTCAGTCCTGATCTGGGTTTCCTCTCCCTTTATCTTCAGTCTCTTCTTCTGAGACTCGGGAGGAGTGAGAAGACAACATCGCACCCAGTATCTCTTCTCTCTGGTTAAAAGTAAAGGCTCTTCTCTTGATATTTAAAAGACATATTTGGAATTCAGAAAAAACTTTTACTCTCAAGAGCCAAGTTCTTACAAATCAGAAGATACTGGGTTTCATACTCAGGTAGCTGATTACTGTCTAAAATTGCCTTTCATGTTTTCAATTGCATCCATTCTTCCTTGAAGCGATGGATGCTGAAGGCAGAGCACTTCAGAGTTCTAGCACATCTGTCCAGCACATCTGTCCAGCACATCTGTTGGGGTTATCTGTGTCTCCCATTGCCTGAACTATTTTACAACTCTTCAAGCTGTAGAAAACTAGTGCAATGCAAAAAAATGATCTTATAAATAGAAATGCAGCAAATTAATTTTGCCTGGTGGAGATGCAATTGATTAATTTCTATCAATCAGCTTTGCATCTATTAGCAAATTCACTTCAGCATTTGTAATGGAATATAGATGTGTGTGAATTTGAATTTTCCTTTGTACCAACTATATCAGTTATTCTCCTCATTAGTTAAGAAAAATCTTTGACATGCTTTTATTTTATATTTGTATGAGGATCATGACTTTATCTTTTTAAACAACTATTCTTTAATAATTTTAAGATTTTCACTTAACTGATTGAGGGGATTAAGGTTTAAACAGTGATAGAAATGAATTGTAGCCATTTATGCCCCTTACCCTGTCCTGGTGTGGGCATGACATTCAGTTTTATCAATGAGATAAAATAGAAATTCTGTTGGGACTAAAAACTCAGACCTTGGTGAGGATATCTTTTTGTCCTTAATCCTTTCTTTTTTGCTTGGGATGCTGGCACAAGGTCATGATGACTGGAGCAGCAGCAGCCATTTTAGGATTATAAAGCAATAAGCCAACATGCTGAGGACAGTAAGGCAGAAAGGATGGAAAAAGAGCAGTACCTTGATGATATTATTAAGCTGCTATACCAAACCCGACACTGTCCACAAACCTCCACACCATTGATGGGAACTAACTCAATGTTTTCATTCCTTAGTTGGTGGTACTTTTCTTGAAAGCACTCCTAATAAGTTTTCATTTTAATTTCCTATCACACGTCCACTTTTAATTTTTATTGTCAATTTTTCTATAGAGCAAGTATGTTCAATCTTTAGTATCATGGTTCATATCCTATTAAGAAAACCATTTTATACTCTGAATAGATATAGAAAAACTGTGGGTATGGTAACAAATTTTGCCATGCACTTTCTGTTCAAGGTCCGGCCCAAAGTGAACTTCATACATAACGGCTCTCCTAGGTAGGTGTCAGTGCCACTATATTTTTAGGGTCCCCCCTAGTTTGCTCACTCTAAATAGAGCCCCAATGACTTAGTATTTATTTCCAAAAAGCTATTAATACAGCCCTTGCCGATATGGTTCAGTTGGTTGGAGCATCATTCTGTAAACCAAAAGGTCGTGGGTTTGATTCCCAGTCAGGTCGCATATGGAGGCAACCAATCAATGTTTCTCTCTCACATTGATGTTTCTCTCTCTCTCTCCCACCCCCACCCCCCTGCTTCCCCTCTCTCTAAAAGCAATGAAAACTATCCTTGGTTCAGGACAAAAAGTAGTTATTAATGCAGTCTAGTTTATAGACATAATAATCCAATGAACAATAAACACTGTTTACTTCTTTTTAAACACATTTCCTTCTTTGTCTAATGTGTAGAAATTGATTTCTATAGTTTAAGTTTGTGCCTTTAATTTTCTGATTTTTTTTTGCTTCATATAATTAAAAATTACATGTCAACTTGCTTATCTTTCATGCCTTAATGCTATTTTATTTACTTTCATAATCTCCCATTTACCTTCAGAAACATATCCATTTTCCAATTCAGAGACATTTAAGTTACTTCTGGATCTATTTTCAGCCTGCTTCTCACGGTTAATATGTTTCTAACCGTTGTCCCTTTTACCGGAGGCACTGACTCTTCAAACAAAACGAACCAATCCTCTAGGGCAGGGCTTGCCGCCTTGCACACAGTGGGCAGCCAATAAGCAGATGAACACGGCATGGCCTTGAGTGCTGATGTGAAGATGAGTACACTTTTCAATAATGACTGCAAACATTTATAGTGGGTTTCTCTTTTCTGGTTCTAGTCAGATACACATTATAGAAAATTTGGTAAATACAGAAAGGTGCAAGGATGAAAACCTAAATTGCACATCGCATGTACATATACTTTAATATTTATTATGGATTTATAGACACTATGGCTGTAAATGTAAAGGAAGAAGCCCCTGATAGAAAGCTCTGAGCCACGGAGGACTGCAGCAGTATTCTCGTTGAGTCAGGCCTGGGAGCGTCTTTGGGGTTGCACTTAGTGCTGTCTGTGCTTGTGTTGATCTTCCCTGGCAAAGGCAGATGGCTTGTTACCCGTGGCTACTTGAACCTAACCACCCATTTCCAGATGTCTTGTTAAATGGTTGTTTTCTAGCCGCAGTCTCTTTGAAGGCTCTCGGCAGAAGAGAGAATCAGAGAACAGAAGAGGAAAACTCCACTTAATTTTGATTATTTGGTCCCATCTAGAATATGCACATGGTAAGTCTATGCCAGGATGCAGTGTATAATTTGAGAGATTTAATCACTGATCCTCTTTTCCAGGAGGGTGGGTTCGGTGGAGACGAGAAAAACGGTAAGGGAAAAGTCGCTGCGTTGTAGCAGGGAACCGAAGCTCTCTTCTGGCTGGCCAGGAAGAGTCTTGGCAGCTGGGGCCACATCCACTTTCACAGCTGGCATGTTGGCTGCACTGCGGAAAGAGGATTTTGTGTTGCCTCCTGGACCAGCGGGCTACACCGCTTATAGAGGTGAAGACTTCGTTCCAGAAAAATCAACAAAGGAAGAAAAGCTTTCCTCCGGTGATCTGCTTCGGGCACACTTTTAGTTTTTCTCTTTCTGTTTTGGACAGAATAGCCAACACTGAGATCACTAGAATCAACAAAATTTGTCAGAATTCTTTGTCTGCTGATTCACCCACTCGCTCAGCTCTCTCTCAGCAATGGACTAACTCACTTTGACTGAATTTGCATGCTCCTCTCTGGTGTGATCACAACACAGTTTTGCAAAGTGCTCTGAGTTGGAGATTAAGCCCCTTTCCACTGGAGGAGAACACAGAAAATAAGAATTTCATAGTACATATTTCATAGTACATATAGAGGATCCCGTGTGACATGAGTTGCAATATGATGTATTGCTGTTTTCACTCGCCTGCTCAAGAACTTTTCCTATTGTGAAACAATGCTGTAATTTTATGATGGTCCTCCAGGGAAAAGCAAACTCATTTTAAGAAATACGGAAAAACAATCTCCAAGAAAGAGAAAGCAGCAAAAGACCATGAGGAAATGTAGTATTTCCAGGAATTTGGAAATGTAACTTTTGTATTTGATGTATCACTGAGATTAGAGGCCCATCTTCCGTTTCAAACCTGCTGGGTAACTCTTTCTATCATTAGCCAATAAAAGTCTCCTTGGTTACATTTTTGTAGTATATTCCCAGGGTTATAGAATTTCTCTTTGAGTTTTTTCCCAAGGTTCCACTGCCTAAGGAAGGAAGGAGTTAAAGCCCTTGGCCGTCAACAAAAAAAGATACAAGCAGAGAGAAAATACATGATTGAAGAACTGAACAGTTAATTATGCATAGAGGTATTAAAGAAAGATCCCTGCTAGCTGGCAGACCAAAGGACAATGGATCAGCAGTTTTAGAATCTATTTCTGATTCTGTCATTGACTTAGGGTACAGGGAATGCCCTATGTTTCTGTTTTTCAAAAATTCATTGCACCATAATAGCAATCATCATTCATTTTGTATAGATGATGCTCGCTGAGCACCCAGAATGTAGGGACTTTGCAACAGAACAGAAAATAAAATAATTTTCATCAACAAGCAAAGGGGGAGAATATAACAGGAATTCAGACATCAAAAACATTAGCAAAGACATATACAGGAGTCAAGGAATAGGATACTATGTTGGAAATCTTCATTTTGGAGCTCCTGCAAAGGTTTTATTTTCCCTGTGAGTTTGTGCATGTGGAAGCAGGCTAAGGTTTTTGAAACATCCTTTCCATGCATGCAGAACTTCACACACATTATTTGCTTTAAAGCCTGATATAGGTAGTATCGCCATTAACAAATTGGAAAGCTAAGCCTGGAAGGGCTTAGAAAGCTTGCTAAAGCTCCTAGTCTGGCTGACTCTGGAGCCTGTACTTAACGTCTTTTATTTCAAGGACCTAAAAGTATTTCTCGTAGGTGACTGTTAATGCTAATCGTTGCTTTTCTGTCCTCCCCTCCTCTAATTCTCATTTCTCTCTGAAAGTCCAGGGTTAGATCTGGAAATATGGGGGTGCCCAGCCTCCGTGGGGTCCAAATGTGTGTGGCTTCCACGTTCAGAACAGTCTTCTACGGAAAAGGAGTTCCTCTGGATCTGTTTTCAGTAGCAGAAGTTATTCAGGTAGTGGACAGCTCAAGGGACATGGGTTTTCTCACCCTTTTGGTTGTATCTGCAAGAATGCTTCTCCCAAGCACATGGAGTGTGAATAAGAAGTCTTTTCCCCTCTGTCTCTGCAAGTTTTCCTTATGCAGTTGGTAGCAGAGCTTGCTATCACCCAGCCACGAGTCCCCTCGGGGACAGCAGGACTCCCGGTGGCAGCATTATAGGCTCACTGGCTCCCACCGCTCCTCTCACAGGCTGCCATGCTGCCGCTTTATTATGGAGCTGCCCTATAACTTTCACACACACACAATTCCTAGCTCAGCTGCAGGAACCAAACCAATTTGGGGCAAAATTTGGAAGATTGTGTCAGGGAGCATCCAACCAGAGGAGCAGAACCAGTAAGATGTAATATATAAGAGATGCATTGCAAAGCATTGGCTTAGGTGATTTTTTTAAAATTTTTTTAAAATTTATTTTTAGAGAGAGGGGAAGGGAGGGAGAAAGAGAGGGAGAGAAACAACAATATATGGTTGCCTCTCACATGGCCCTCATGGGGACCTGGCCCGCAACCCAGGCATGTGCCCTGACTGGGAATCGAACCTGGACTGCTTGGTTTCCAGCCCGCACTTAATCCACTGAGCTACACCAGCCAGGACAGCTTAGGTGATTTTTGAAGCCTGGTTTGGTAAGTCTGAAATCCGTAGGAGAGACTCTCAGGAAGGGCACACTGGAACTCGGCACCAGCTGAAGCTGCTGTCCGAAGGTGAAATGTTTTCTTCAGCAGCTCTGCTCTTAAAGGCCTTTCAGCCACTGAATCAGGCCTGCTGGACTTTTTTAGATAATCTCCCTTACTTAATGTCAACTGATTACAGGCTTTAACCACATCTCTAAAACACCTCACAGCAACATCTAAAGCAGTGTTTGAAGCAATAACTGGAGACTGTAGCCTAGCCAAGTTGACCTATCAAAAGACCATGACAAACATGGAGTGTTTGTTTCCACTAAATTTTCAAAAGCCAAAAAACAGCATGAAAGTCCCAGGCGGATGAGAAGGCTGCAGCAATAGAGAGGCAGTGGAGGGGCAAAGCGGCGAGGCAAGAGGTCCCGCGCGAGAACTGTCCGGAGCAGGCCTGTGCTCTACCCTTTTTCCAAGCAAGGCTGGGAGAACCCCTTCCGCGAGTGGCTCTCGTTTAGGCCCCAACGCTTCTCTGCTGCACACAGCACATTTACATATCACAGTGAGACTTGATATTTACAAGGAGATTTACAATAATAAAATAATTCTGGCTCTGTGGTGACATGACAGGAAGTTAGGAGAGTCTGCTTAAAGTTATATATGAGGGAAAGAGAAACAGAGGATACATTTGTTCTGCAAGGTTGACACTGAATCTAAAAAGGATTTATGATTGTGGTTAAAACAACAAACATGTAAAGAAACTGGCGGAGACGGTCAGAAAAAAAATACTAGATCTCATCAACACGCCCCCTTTTTCATCGAGCATCTTTTTCATGGTGTTTCAGAATCTTTACCCAGGAAGTCAAATCTTTCTGCTAATTAACGTTGCCTTTCCACTCCTGTGTCATCTTGCTGAGACGCTTCGCCTGTCATGCACACCTCCACTTTTGGGAAAGGAGTTCTTCAGGGGAATTACGGCCTGGAACTCTGGACTCAGGAGATAAGGATGGTAGTCATGGGGAGAGCCATGGCTATTCTGTAATTTCAAAGAAGCTAACAGAATTTGTGCATCACTTTTGCAAATAGTCCATCCATGCTAACAGAGAATAAACTTTTTTTAGATTATATTACTTCTCAAGGGAAAAGAAACTAGTAGGAGAAGCCACGTGTTATGAACTTTAACAATTTAAAATAACAGAAAATAGTAATAATAATCTAATAAAAGAGTGAAGAGTGGGTGAAGCTAGAGATAAATAAGAACAGCAGGCCACCGATAATTGAAGCTGGTGATGAGCACATGGGAGTTCACTATACTATTCTTTTTACTTTATACATATTTGAAGATTTTGTAAATCTGACACCAAAAGCAAAAGAAACAATAGCAAAAATAAACAAGTGGCACTACATCAAACTAAAAAGCTCTGCACAGCAAAGGAAACCATTAATACAATAGAATGGAAAGAAAACCTACTGAATGAAAAAAATTGCAAATTATATACCTGATAAGAGGCTAAGATCCAAAATATATAAAGAACTCATACAATTCAATAGCAAAGTAAACAATCTGATTAAAACCTGGGCAGAAGATTTCAATAGACACTTTTCAAAAGAAGACATAAAAATGACCAACAGGTACATGAAAAATGCTCAACATCACTAATCATCAGGGAAATGTAAATCCAAACCACAAGGAGGTCCACCTCCCACCTTTCAGAATAGCTAATGTCAAAAAGACTAGGAATAACGACAGACAAGGATGCAAAGAAAAGAAATCCCTGGGAATTGGTGGGAATGTACAACCACGGTAGAAATCAGTATGAAAGGTTCTTCAAAATTTAAAAATAAAACTACTGTATGATTCAGCAATTCCACTTCTGGGAACTTATCCAAAGAAAACAAAACCATTAACTAAAAAAGATATATGCACCCCCATGTTCACTGCAGCATCATTTGCAATAGCCAAACAAAGGAAACAATCTAAATGCCCATTGGTGGACGAATAAAGATGATGTGGTACATAGATACAATGAAATATTATTCAGCCATAAAAAGAAAGAAATCTTGCGATTTGCAACAATATGGTTGGACCCTGAAGACATTCATCTAAGTAAAATAAGTCAGAGAAAGACAAATACAATATAATCTTTCATACATACATAGCAAGCTCACAGAGACAGGGAACAGATTGGTGGTTGCCATATGCAGGGGGTCCGGAGATAAGAGAAATAGATGAATTGTGTATTTTTTCAGTGTAAATAAATTGAATTTTTTTAAAGACATGAATGGGAAGAGGTTCACGAAAGACTGACTGGACAAAGAGATCACCATAGACCCTGGAGGAGAAGAGCAGAGAGAGGACGGAAGAAAACACAAAATACAGGACAAACAGAACAGAAAAGAAGAAAACACCAAGGTGAAAAAAAAAGGGAAGCTTCTTTGTTTTGACAGGAAGGTCAGGAGGGGTGATCAGAGGATGTGAGAGTAGTCCAGGCAGATGAGCCTGCAGCAGCACCCCACAGCACTGAGTAGACTGGAGGTCCAGACCTCAGGGGGGGGCCCTGCCTGTGCGGTTACACTGTCCTTCAGGCACACGGTGGGAGGGAAGGCTTCTACAGGTTCAGACTTGGTTGACCCAATTACACTTTCCTTAGGAAATTTATGACCTCATATTTGGGTATATTTCATTTTTAATCAATTCTAGTTAAATTTATATTGAGATAATTCTTGTTCAAAGTGTCTGGAACTCTGTTTCAGATGTACTCATGTGATCTCAAAAAATAATCGGCCAGCAGTGGCCACATTCTATGAAACGAAGTATCTGTAGATCAGGACATGAGTTCAGAAGGAGGCAAATTTATTAGGAATTCTTTTTTAAACTCTAGTTAGCTATCCTGTAGTAATGAACATAGGAAAGTTGCAATACAGAGTACATTTATTTTCAATGCTAGTCAGACACAATCACACTCCTATTCCACTAATTAGCCTAGGGAGAACAATGACAAGATTTGTAAAAAAATAAAAATAAATTTAAATTTGGAAAAAGTAATGGTAGAACTGGCAGAGGTTGGAAGGCGGAGCTCAAAGAAGTGATGCAGGAAACCACAGCAGAAGCAGTTTCTTCAGCTTCTGTAATGGGGTGCAAGCCTTCTACTAAAGGTTAGGTGTCAAGACCCGTAAGTTTAGGTCTGCGCTTAGAATTATATTGATAAACAGATGCAGAACCAACATCAAAATATAAATACCCAAATTAGTGCAAGGATGGGAAGGGAAGAGCAGTTACTGTAAGTTAAATTTATCATCTGGCATAGGGAAGATTCACTAATTTCTGTTAAAACTTGATACACTAGACCATAAGAGTACACACAAATTATTTTTTAAAAGATTATTTATTTACTTATTTTAGAGAGAGGGGGAAGGGAGGGAGGGAGAGGGAAAGAAACATGAACGTGAGGAAACATCGATCAGTTGCCTCTCACAGATGTCCCTACCGGGGACCTGACCTGCAGCCCAGGCACCACATGTCCAGAATGGGAATCACACCAATGACCTTTCACCTTGCAGGACAATGCCCTACCAATTGAGCCACACCGGTCAGGGCCACACAAATTGTTTACAGTGAGGGAGGCACTGACCAGAAACACTGAAAACATGGAGATAGAGAGGAAGAAGGAAAAGAGAGAAAAAGAAATCCAGTTAGTTATCCCTGATCAAAACTTCTAATAAGCTCTTGAGGATATTACTTAATTGTTGAGGACGCTGTGAGCCTTGGACATGAACCCAGGACAGTCAGATCTACACCACTTTTAGCAAGTGCTGTTTCCTAGCTTCATAATTTCTATAGTGAAATACATAAATTTTATAATGTGAACCTTTCCTAAAAAAATAGATTGTTAAAATCTGGAATGCAACTAAAATGAAAAAGTTATGAAAACAGGGTTGGAATGAAATCTTCATTGGACGACAACAGCTACCTTATGGAGCGTGAATCCTGGGCCAGGCAGAGGGAATCATCAAAGCTGTGCTTGGGAACAAGGGAGGGGCCACAGCAATAGATAACATGCGTGCCATTTGTTGGACTTCTGTTTTGATGTCATTTTTAAAATAATTTTTTATTGCCAAAATATTATTTTACAACTTCACACCCGATTCTTAGTGAAAACACATCCCAAAGATAGTTCGGCTTGTGTAATTAAAGCAACAAACCCAAGAAATCCAAAGATCTCAAATGCTCAAAACAGGGGCAATTAACTTTGAAAATACTTGCTGTAAATAAATTATTTGATCTATTTTCAGAACTACAGGCAACAGTGCCTTTATGTAGAAGCATCTGTGGACTCTTCTAAGAATATGTCTACCTTTCTCTGGATGCCTGATCTCGCCATCTGTATTGAAGGCAAATGTATGAATCTCTTCCCTCTTAAGCTAGCTGGGTACTTTGTCTAAGCTTAAAAACCTTTACACACTTAATATGGTGGGGCTGAGGACTCGGTCCTGCGTCATTCTATTTTCTAGCAATCAATTCAAACTGAGCTTGAATTCACAAGCCTAAGAGATGGACCTTTCTGCCACCTTCTGGCTCCCATTGAGCTTTGTAGCTCAATGGCAGAGAAGGTGATGTGGGGGTTATATAAGCATTGTTTTGTGGGGTGTTTCCCTTTGGCTAGCCACCCTGCTTTCCCCTCTGCATCCAAAAGCAAATATTTAGCACATTAATTCACATGGAAATCAATCACCAATGATGAAAGATCAGGCTTCCCCAAGCAAGCAGAGGGAAAGGGAGAGTAGAGGTTTTTGAAGGACAAAGGCCCCTTTTGTATCCACATTACAAGCTGCCAACTTTCTTTTTTGGCAAAATCTGCCAAGTATATAGTACACTTCTTGCTACTTATTCAGGTCCTTCAAAACACAGCAGAACATACTAGTTCTTCAGACTCTTGCCTGACCACTCAGAGTGATCCTCTCTTTGGAGTTATTACAACAAGTGTGATCTGAAAACAGTACAGCTCTTGATTTTATATAGGCTTGCATGATTCACTGGCTATTTTGTATGCTCTTTTCTTGCCAACTGGAATAGGGGTCATGCCTCTTCCTTCTTTCACACCCCAGAATACAGTTGGCATTGAGGACAGTGTAGACCAAGTCTGACTAATTTTCATCCTTTCCCTTTCTGATACCCCACCACGGCTGCCGTCTGCCAACTTCCCACGCCCTCTCGTTTCTCACCCCTTTTTCTGTCCATACAGAACTCTTCTGCGTGTCTTTCCTTTAGGGCCCTATTATCTGCCATCTGAGAGGATGGTTAGTATCTAATAAGTTAAGTCTGTGTCACATAGGTTCAAACATATGAAATGGCCAATTTTTGACATACCAAAGCAGCAATTTCACATGACTTAATCTAATAGATGAAATTTTAGCATGTTACCTCTCACACATGACATCTGGCGACACAAAGCTATATTCCACCGGGCTGAATTCATAATGATGTGATTTAGCCTTAGCAGTCCAGTGGAGAGACATTTGGGGCATTCAAATGCCCTAACAGCACTTTTCAACAGTATCTGCTTGACAGGTACCTAATAATCTGCTAATGCAGCAGGTTGGGCCCCTGTCCTAGAATCATACTACCAAGATAGTTAATATTTGTTGACTTTCTCCTTTAAATGACTTTATTTAACAATTTAGGCTAGAATTTGCCTGGCTGAAGCAAAATGAATGGAGAAGGCATTAAATAGATAAAAGCTTACTTTTGCTACCAAATCATCATACACATAAAGTTCAAATGAACAGACTAAATAAGACTGTAAAAAATGCAGAGGACATTGAAGAACAAGGAGCTTTCCAAAAACTTCAAGTTCATCAAAA
>PVJI01006936.1:0-82056 GCA_004026765.1 Micronycteris hirsuta | reverse complement strand
TTAGACTGTTCTTATTTCAATGTCTCTGGTTATGTTTTGCTTGCTTTTTGCTTTTGTTGATTATGATCCAGTTAAAGGTGAGATCATATGGTATTGGTCCCTCACCGCCTGGCTTACTTCACTTAGCATAATGCTCTCCAGTTCCATCCATGCTGTTGCAAAGGTTATAAGCTCCTTCTTCCTCTCTGCTGCGTAGAATTCCATTGTGTAAATGTACCACAGTTTCTTGATCCATTCATTTGTAGATGGGCACTTAGGTTGTTTCCAGCACTTGGCTATTGTGAATTGTGCGGCAAATTAAAACCACGATGAGATACCACCTCACACCAGTCAGAATGGCCATCATCAACAAAGCAACAGATAATTGCTGGAGGGGATGTGGAGAAAAGGGAACCCTACTGCACTGTTGGTGGGAATGCAGACTGGTGCAGCCACTGTGGAAAACAGCATGGAATTTCCTCAGAAAAATAAAAATGGAACTGCCTTTTGACCCAGCAATTCCACTACTGGGATTATACTCTAAGAACCCTGAAAAACCAATTCAAAAGAACCTATGCACCCCAATGTTCATAGCAGAGTGACCTCTTTTAAATCCGAATCCAATAATGCCAGACTTCTGCTTAAGACCCTCTGATGACTTCCTGTTCTTAAAAAAATCAGTTTAAAACTCCCTTTTAATAGCCTGATTTCCGTTCTTAGAAGTTCTTCAGCTCTGCTTTTATTGTTGAGACCAGAATCGCAGGCAGGATTCCGGTGATGATTCGTGGTCTAGTTTTGTTTACAAAACTCTGTCCTCACCAGGTTCAGCATTTTGTTGGCTATCTTCACCACAGCATATCATTTTGGATGATGTCTTCACTGCCTTCTTGTGGACATTAAAATCATCTGCTGTTTTTGTTATTAACAGCACCTGTGGTGCATGTCATTAACATTACCTGTGGACATTAAAATCATTTAACATCACCTGTGATGTCAAAAGGGTAAGGGCAAACCAAATAAAATCCCAAGGAATTCCCAAAGAGGAACTTCTTCCATTATTCTGTTAGAAGGAAGAGTAACATTTGTATAACACTTTATAATTTTACAAGAACCTTTACACTTGACGATATGTCAAAACAAATCTTTGAAGCAATCAGGATCATACTTTACAGATAAAGGTAATGTTAGAAATGTGTGAGAAATAGAGGTGGGAGGAGCTGGATGATCTGACCCAGGTGCCTTTATTTGATGCTGCGCTTACAGGCAGGCTGAATCTGGACTGACTGCAGCCCTGGGGGAAGGCAAGAGTGGGGTTTTTAGAAGGAAAAGCAGGGAGGCTTTGGGGGGGATGGGGAGCGTGCCTCAGGGTTTCAGGATGTGAGGCAGGACAATGGGTTAGGTAAAGGGCCAGGCTGTTCCCAGGTACAGAAGGGTCAGTCTGACCACCAGCCATTATGGCTGATACTAGATGTCTACTGTTCGAGGTGGGAGTTTTAATGAAGCCTCAGGCTATCAACTGAGGAGGGATAACTGAGTCATGAGCGGTCCAGTGGGCTGGAAAACTGGCCTGACTCTTTCAGGTAATTTAGATGATAGCGATGGGATGGGATTACATTTCTTGAATGTGAATCCTCTGCATTTCACATTATATTATACTGCTTCCCAGCACAACTAGTCAGGGATTTGGGTTGTTGTGGGTTCCCTTTATTAATTAATTTATTTTTAAGACTTTATTTATAGAGAGGGAAGAGAGAAAGAAACATCAATATGTGGTTGCCTCTCCCGTGGCCCCCACTGGGAACCTGGCCTGCAACCAAGGCATGTGCCCTGACTGGGAATCGAACCTGCGACCCTTTGGTTTGCAGCCGATGCTCAATCCACTGAGCTACGGTAGCCAGGGCACACACTAGTTCCATTTAGAATAGAAGGCTTTCTGCTTTTACTTTCCTTTGTGTAGCTTCAGGAAATCACAAATCCACTATGCTATAGGGTTGGCTAAAAAGTCTGTTTTTTCCCTGTTAAGATGGCTTTACCAGTGCTTAGTTGTCTTTAACTTCATTTGAAACAATTTTATTAGATTGTATTGTGACAGCTGTTATATCAGCGTGCATTTAAAAAAGAACTTACCACAATTGGTGAACTTTGTGTAGCCACTTTAATATTGAAAATGGAAGAAAATATGCAACACTTTCAGCATATTATGCTTTATTATTTCAAGAAAGGTAAAAACGCAACTGAAACACAAGAAAAGATTTGTGCAGTGCATGGAGAAGGTGCTGTGACTGACCAAATGTGTCAAAAGTGGTTTGTGAAGTTTTGTGCTGGAGATTTCTCGTTGGGTAGACCAGCTGAAGTTGATAAAGATCAAACTGAGACATTGAGAACAATCAATGTTATGCCACATAACACTCAAAATATCCAAATCAATGAAGTTATTGGTGACAACGAAAATGTGTCTTTTATCGAAAAAACTAAACGGACTTTTTGGCCCACCCAATATTTATAATTCAAGAGTTCTTCTAAAGTGTGAAGTAGCACCAAGGTAGCAAATATAACCTACTCACTGGTCAAGTTTGTACTCGACAATGCTTAACACAGAAAAGCGTCACTGTTTTACGTCGTGTAAAAAAACCACTGGTGTCTACTGTGTGTGTTGGAGACACCGGCTGAAGTGGCTAAGAACAAACATAATGCCAAATTAAGTAACTTGAACTTTATCTTGTTCCAGTTCTTATCTCTTTTGTTGACTCTCCTCCGATGAGCTCAAGACACAAAAATCCCTTGTAACTGGTGATTTTTTTATAGCCAACATTGGACACACTGCCAAGAGCCCCTTGCTCTCTTAGCTGCTTCGCCTCCCTAGTTTCTTCTTCACAGACTCTTCCAGGGTTCTGCCGTCTTTCGGGGACACGCTGGTCCACTGGACGGTCGGCGTGGGGGTGGGGAGGGTTCCCCCAAGCTATTCTCATTTAGTGCCTTAGGTCACTAGTGTACTTCCCCCTGATCTGCTTCGGCCCCTGTCAGCTCACCCATTTTCTCCTGACCGGATAGCAAGCTTTTCAGTTCAGCCTGTATTCGTTCCGTGGTGCTCTGCGGCAGGTAGCGGGCTCTGTGCTTCCTCGAGTTTAACGTCCATTCCGAGACCTCAATTCCAGAGGCTTTAAAGCTCCCCTCCGCCTTCCTGGGACGAGGTTTCGCCTTCTCATCCCGGACGCCGTGGCTTTACCTCCCTCTCCAAACAGTACACCGGAAAACCTAGCTTGCTGACCTCCGTCCTCCTCTCGCTAACCTAGCGCGCGCGGAGACCAACCCCAAAAGATTCGCAGCCCGCGCATGCGGACTCCGCGGTCGCCACCCAGACTCCCCGGCTCCCTCCCTCCCGCCGCCCGAGGCAGTTTGAAGGTGCCTGACAGCTCCGCTGCGGGCCGGACGCAGTCTCGTCTCGTGCTTCCACGTTATCCTATCAGAGGCGGGGCGGGGCGATGGGCTCCGGAGCCTATCAGCGCGAACCACGACCATGACGAGCCCCGTAGAAGAGCGCCTAGGAAGAAGGCGACTGGACGGTGGCGGCGCCTGGGCGGGCCGGCGCCCGGGCCCCGCCCACCGCTGCCTCCCTCCGGTGGGCGCCAGCTGCCGTGAGGCCTGAGTGAGAGCTGACTTCGGGAGGGCGCCGCTGCGGTCTGAGCGCCGGCGGGGACTGGTGGGCCCGCTCTCTTGTTTTTCTCACCGCCGCGCCCTCGGACATGGTGGCCCCTGGCTCTGTGACCAGCCGACTGGGCTCGGTGTTCCCTTTCTTGCTTGTCCTAGTGGACTTGCAGTACGAAGGTAAGTCCTGCTCTGCCCTGGCGAGAGGAGCGAGCTCTGGGGTCAGGTCCCCTGTCACTTCCCCGCCAGCGCCCGGGCGGGAGTCTCCCTCCGGGTGGCCCGGGCAGTGGGCGACAGCTGGGACTGCGCGTCTCCGCTTGGGCCTGAGCCCGCCCCGGGGTGGGCCGGTCCCCGGTTCCGGGTTTGTTTGGGGAAGAAGTGCCGGGACCGTCGGGCACAGTGCCAGAAGAGGGGACTTGGAGTGTGGAGCCGCTCCGAAGGGGTCCGAGGAGGCGGAGACAGTAGGGAACGGGCCAGCGACTTTCTCGGGCGTCCTGGGATGCGGTGACTGGAGCAGCAGTCGTGTTCGGCCTCGCATGGGACCCTGGCTTGGCGGCTAGGGACACTGTCAGGCAGTGGTGCTGGGAGGAGGCGGTAAAGGTAGCCAAAGTGGAGGCTTCTTTCGCTCCGGAGTTCCGAGGGTGGCGGGAGGAAGTGTGTCCTGCTGAGTGAAGGAGACAATGTTGACTGTTAAAAGTGAGTTTTTCATCTCATTATTGTACTGTGTCTTGTATAGAAGTTGTCAGGTCGGTGCGTTTAGGAACCGGCGCTGGAATGAAGCTCCCGGAGGGCAAGGCACAGAGTTTGTGGTTTTACAACTCCTAGCATGATATCATTCAGTTTAGGCTGGTTTTCCTTCTACGAGTTTTCTGGAGTGGGGATGGAGGTGGGGGAAAAGTCCCCTTGAAAAGATAAGAACGTTTGCATTTCGCTTAAGGCGCACAGATTGTATTGTTGGCTACTCTAACAGAATAGCAAAAGTAGAGGGCTGTTCCAGGTTCGGGATCAGCCGAGTAAGAATTAAAGCTGGAAGTGCCAGTTGAACTAATGCTCCCAGCTTGGTTACTGTGCGAAATAATGGAGAATAATGACATACCAAATACACTGACCCCATGAAAAGGGCTAGTAGTTAAGGAGGTAAAACTAAACATTTTAATATGAGACTTAATATTAGACAAGAGGGAGTGAGGAGCTGAAGCCGGGAATTGTTTCTGGTAAAATACTCTTAAAATGCCAAATTTTAAAAAAAGGAATACTTCCCAGTTTTTAGGTTTTGTGCATGGGAGTGGTTTATTTATTTTTATTGTTTTGGCTCCCCAAGTGAGTATATATTTTTTTGAACCAAAAATCAGAACATGTATCAGGACATTGGGACAGAGAATTTGACATCGAGGCTGCCCCAGAAAAATCTACGGAATTTGAATTTGAATGCCTGGACCACATTAATATGGGTCATGTATTCCAGTTCTCTTGCATTCTCTAATGCTAACCTGTTATAGGGTGCAGCCAAGAAGTAGGCCCAAACAAGGATTTGTAGTAGGGTCCAGAGCTCAAGGTATCCAGGAAATATTAGAAATATGTATATAGAATGTCCTCACCCCCACAGGTCTGAACTGGGTGGGGGATGGGACTCCTGGAGCAGGGACATTCAGAGCTTTGGATATGGTAGCAGCTTTGCAGCTAGCCTCTGCCATGGTCATTTAACATATCTATAACCTTTAATTGGTTGTATAGATATGTTAAATAGCTGTGGCCAGGCTTTGAGCCAGGGGGATGGAGGAGATTTCCACCCAGGATATAGCCGAGAGGCAACTCCCCCTAGACACAGCGCCTGTGTGAAAACTTGGAGATGTTGGCTCTGGGCCATGGGGTCACCCCTGCCCACAGCTAACATGGCAGCCCAGAAAAACGGGGGGGAATATGAAGTACTGGTAGGTGTAGCCAATTGAAGGAGGAGTCGGAAATGGGGCTGCAGAGGAAGACTGGCAGGGGGATTTAAACCCAGACACAGCAGCCATATCTCTCTCTGGGACCATGCGGCTGAGGAGTGGGGACCCCTCAGCCTGAGAGACAGAGGCAGGACCATGTGGCTTTGGGTGCCTTTCTTTGCCACGTGGCCTAGGAAGCAGGAGAGACTTTGCCTGGAAGAAAAGGAGTGAAAGAACTTTTGCTGGTGGGCCATGAGAAGGTGCCACATGCTTTCTTTGGATTAACTGGAGCTTTTTTTTTTGGATTACCATGCTTTTGGATTAACCTGGAGTTTTTTGGATTAATTTGGAGATCGCAGCAGCGACACATCGGATGGTGCCAGAACCGAGAATCAGCCTGAATCACGCTTCTACTTCTCCTACAGTACCCTGGACTGGGAAAAGGGCGGAAGAAAGGACTGTGGGTGTTTGTGGGTATTCTAGAGAACTTTAGTATTTTAAAGGAGACCTTAAGTCATTATCCCAAGCCTGTATAACATGTAAATAAATAATTCTTTTCCTTTTCACAAGTCTCTGGTATTGAGAGACGTCTTTCCATTGGCGGCGTGCATAACAGACTAGAGCAGGGCTGGGAAATCGTTGGGGATGCCCTGTCGGGCCTTTTGCTCTGTAACAAACCCCCATCCTCTTCAAATGTAGCATTTCTGTCCAGTTACCATTTATGATTTACATTGGCCACTTAAGAAAAAGTTGTCTGCATTCCGTTTAATGCCAGTCATTTTAAGTTGCAAAAGGTGCACACTTTTGTATGATTTGCTTTTCCCACTAGCTTTTGGATTACCTTTTTAGAATTACTGTTCTGTATATGATTCTGTAGGACACTAATACTTCGTTTCCATCCTGTTATATTTTCCATAAGAAAAAACCTCTTTGGAGTGCTTTTCTGTATAGGAGGCATTGGTGGCATTTGTCAAACAAGTGCCAGGTACTGCCTTCATAAAGAAGCAGGACTTGGTACAGGTGGTAGGGAAGAAAGGAAAACGATCTTAAATTTATTGAAGGTCTGCTGTGTGCCAGCCACCTTTCTGTAAGCGATCTATTTTATTTATAGAGATATGTGACATTATTCCTACTTTACAGATGAAGAAACTGAGGCTCCGGTTTAATGAACATGTGTAAGTCACATAGCTGTTAAGTCTAAGATCCTTAAGTTGAATTCAAGTTATTTGACTCTAAAGTTTTTCCATGTACAGGCTAGAGATAGAAGTTAGCGGTTGACAGCATCATGTCAAGTGGTGGCAGCTGAGAAAAATCAGAATTTTTTTGCTTGTTTACTGCATGAGTGTGCATGAGGCTCTTACCCTGGATGGCTTTCAAAAACAGAGTTCAGGTCCCTGCTCCCAGAGTTCCTCATTCAGTAGGTCTAGGTGTGCTGAAATTCTGCATTAAAAAAACAATATCACTGATGAGCCCGGCTGGTGTAGCTCAGTGGATTGAGCGTGGGCTGGGAACCAGAGGGTCCTGGTTCGATTCCCAGTCGGGGCACATGCCTGGGTTGTGGGCCAGGTCCCCGGTGAGGGCCATGTGAGAGGCAACCATACATTGCTCTTTCTCTCTCCCTTCTCCTCTCTCTGAAAATAAATAAATAAAATCTTAAAAAAAAATATCACTGATGAGAATAACTGGTATAATAAGTTATATAGAGGAGTTAGGTTAGGTGCCTGCTATGTCCTAGACACTAGGTTTGATGATGGGACCCTAAGCAACAGAACCTTGGACTTAGGTTAGCAAACTTTTAGCCCCTGTTTTCCCAAATATTAAATTCTGTGTCAAGGATCAGTAATCTCAGAGCCCTTTGGAGACATTAAGATCTGCCTGATTCCACTTCTCTGACTCAGGCTTGGAGGGGGAAGAAATAAGGGAGAATGTGAAAACAAAGACTTGCATAGGATGCAGAGTGTCATCAATAATTAGCTTAGTTGGCCTTGTTTATTCTGATTTAGAAATATTCATCTTGGTTTTTCTACCTTACGCTTTTTTTGTTACTTGTAATCTGGAGAAAAAATACATAATTTTTTATGAATTGAAAGTTTTAGCACCCTCTTTCAAAAGACCTTTGAAAGGGGGAAGTCTAGGGCACTAGATTAGGGATAGAATTTTTAGAGCAGAAAGAAAACTTTAGCAGAATCTACTTTAGTATTCTCATGTTACAGATAAGGAAGCTATTTTAATTCTTTGCTAATGGTTTGCTAATGGGTTGTTCTATTTGGTGACTTGAGTAGGAACACTGCCTAGGGACCAAACCTTCTTTTATCCCTTTTTCTTCCTTAACATGCTGCCTAAACCCAGTTTTTCTTCATTTCACTGAACTGACCTGACTAAGCCATGTATTGGCCATAGTGAAAAGAACAGTTTACAATGTATAAGTATAGATTTCAAGGTGGCAGCAGAACAGGTAGAAGTTATACTCACCTCCTCCCAGGATCAACCTGGAATTACAACTAAGTTAAAGAACACTCATCCTGAATAACCAACTGAAGACTAGCTGAAGAGGAGTTTTATAACCAACGATTTACAGAAGAAGCCAAATCGAGACTGGTAGGAAGAGTGGAGACACGAGAAGAGCTGGCCCTGCTACCCCAGGTGGAAGCTGAGATTCTGGAGGAGTATCTCAACTGCAGGGTGTTTCCCCCTGAGAACTGTGGGGCCTAAACTCCAAGTCGAGCTCCACAGCCCAGAGCACCAGAGCCGGAAAGAAGTGCCCACGTAACATCTGGCTCTGAAAAGTAGCAGGGGTTTCTGTTTGTCAGGAAGAGATGGAGTCTGCCGGAGACACAGGCACCCTCTTAAAGTGCCAAATTTCTTGAACATAGTCTCCCAAAACTGAATTACAAAGAATCAGAAAATCTGAATAGACCAATTACAACTAATAAAATTGGAACAGTAATTAAAAAAACTCCCAATAATCAAAAGTTCTGGACCAGATGGCTTCACAGGCGAATTGTACCAATCAATCATTCAAAGAAGAATTAATACTTATCCTTCTCAAACTATTCCAAAAAATTCGAGAAGGGAAGAATCCCAAACTCATTTTATGAGTCCAGCATTATCCTAATTGTGAAACCAGATAAAGACACTACAAAGAAAGAAAATTTTAGGCCAATATCCCTGATGAACATAGATGGTAAATCCTTAACAAAATATTAGGAAACAGGATTCAGCAATACATTAAAAAGGCCATACACCATGATCAAGTGGGATTTATTCTGGAATTCAAGGTTGGTACGATATCCTCAAATCAGTAAATGTGATATACCACAAAAACCACATGATCATATCAATAGATGCAGAAAAAGCATTTGATAAAATCCAGCACCTGTTTATGATAAAAACTTTCAGCAAAGTAGGAATAGAGGGAACATAACTCAACATGATAAAGGCCATATGTGACAAACTCACAGCCAGTCTCATACTCAATGGTCAAAAACTACGAGTGTTTCCCTTAAGATCAGGAACGAGACAGGGATGTCTGCTTTCACCACTCTTATTCACCATAGTATTGGAAGTCCTAGCCACAGCAGTGAGACAAGAAGAACAAATAAGAGGCATCCAAGTTGGAAAGGGAGAAGTAAAACTGTCATTGTTTGCAGACGACATGATACTGTATAGAGAGAAGCCTAAGGATTCTACCAAAAGACTACCAGAACTGAGGTGCTTTTTGGTGAAGTATGCATGTATAGAACTCATGGTTTTTGTTGTTGAGTTTATAGACTACTTGGAGGGTATAAGGCATGCTTTGTGAAGCATCCATGCCCTCTTCCCTCCTTTCTCAGTTTAGGTGTTTAGTGTAGCTTTTGTTTTGTAGCTTTTCCATTATAAACACCCTTTAATTTCCTTGCCCCTGTATTTTTTTTTTTTTTTTTTTTTTTACTTACGTGGCAAAATTTAACACTGATTAAATCCAACTCGACCACCAACTTGTTTGTTGTACTTCAGAGCTGAACATGGGTGGTGAACAATGGAGATAACTTTGCTGACTGGTCTCATTTTAAGCATATAATCTCAATTTCAAATGTACACTAAATGCTGCCCACATTCATACAATTTCTTTGTATGTTCATCTGGAATAGCAGTATTTCAAACTTTTTCCTCTTTGCTTAAATCTCCAATTTAAACTCCCCTGTTCCTCACTTCCTTTACCTCATTCTTTTAGACCTTGTCTTTATTGAGAAAATTCACTAGCCTACTTGTATCTGTAGCTACTCTGCTACTTATATTAAAATGGACAAAGAATCTCTATTCTTGGCAAAATCCAATTTCTATACTTATTTCATTAAGGATTTCATTTCCCTGGATTTCATTTCTCTCATCTTCTGAAACTATTGCTCCTACAGTTATTGTTTCTCTCCTATGTGATCACTTTCATCCTCATGTACGTTAGCACTCCCGCGTGCCGTACTGTGTCCATCCTGAACTGTTCTTTGATGTCATGTGTCCCTTCAGCTGCTGAACTGTATCTCTGCTTCTCTGGACAGCAGACGTTTAAAGAGTTGTTGGTAATCTCTATTCCCTGATCTTCTGTTCTTGCCTCAATACATTTCTCCCCTAACACAGCAAAGCCCTATATATCCAAGTCCTATTTACTTCTGTCTCTTTTATCTTAATCTCTCCATCACTAGGCTCCTACCACGTCAATTTCTTTTACTTTCAAATACCAAGCCCATTTCTGACTAAGGGTCTTTATTCCTGCTATTCCCACAGGCTGGAAAGCTTTTCTGAGATCTTCAAATGAGCATTCATGTTTCAAAGAAGTCTGCCTTGACACACTATGCAAGAATCACTCTCTTCCTTAGTTAATACTCTCCCTTTACCTTTCTGCATTTTCTTCGTACAACTTAAAACTGTCTGAATTATCTAATTTATTTTTCTTGTTTCTACCCTCTAGAACACAGGTGGCAAACACAAGGCCCACGGGCCGAATCCGGCCTGGCACCTTGTTTCTACCTGGCAGCAGTGCCAAGCTCCTTGCCCCTAGTTAAGGAGTATTTACGTTTATACAGTCCTAAGGTTACATTCAGCCCTTTGAAGGCCACCATGAGGCTGATGTAGACCTCGATGAAAATGAGTTTGACACTCCTGATGTAGAATATAGTTTTTGTAGAAAGAGCTCTCGTGTTTGTAACTGAAACTTGTAGACTGAGGTAGATGGGCAATAAATAATTTTTAAATGGATGAGTGAAGTTGACTATTTAGCTATATTTGCATGGACTCTTCTAAATTTATTGCCCAAGTTGAAATTCCTTCAGCAAGGAATCCCATTACAACATGTATGCTTTCACAGTTCAGCAAAGACAGATAATGTCCATTGAAATTGAGCAAACCTGGTTTTAATAGATTTTATTTTCTTAGGTTCCCTAGGAAGATTTTAGTGCATTGTTCAGACACCATTATTCACATGTACCTAACTACTCAGCCTTTTCTTCCCTTCAGTTTGGATTTGTAGACTAAGCCACTTTTTAGGTCAGGGTGATTGGAAAAGGATGTTTGAATTTCCTTCCAGCGTCGTGTATTTTTATTGCAACTCTTTTGTCATTGGTCCACCCTTAGCTATGGAACTGCTAAGACAATGACCTTTCTGCTCTGTTTTTCTGTGGCCAGATTCCAGATTCCACTATTTTTGTATGTTTTTGCCATCTTATACTCTTCCTTGATCTTTTACATTCCTCACATTCTAAGCGCTCCAACCTGAACAAACATCCCTGGGCATGCTACCACCTCTGTCACCTGGCCTTAGCTCTAAACTTACTATCTTTGACCACAAATTCTTGCCTTTTTCAGTCTGATTCTTCCAGTGTCGTGACTCTCACATCATACTTTTAACCCCTCAACTTAAAATTCTTTACTTTTTGCTCTTTAAAAATGACAGATTGTAATACCGACTTCAGTGAAAGACTTAACTACTCTATCTTTTTTTTTGCTGACCTATGGTTGTGTTTGTCTAAGGAGAAGCCTATTATTTAATGCTGATCAGAAAATGGCATGATGTTCAGTTGCCTTGTCTCTCAGAAAATAGGAGACAGCTCTCATTGTCACTGTCTCCCAGGATTTGGCAAAGGAATAAACATTATCCATGGCTCAAAACAGAGTTGAGACATTGCAAAAATAACCACAATTTACAAATAATTTTTTTGCACATCAGTATCTTTGTGTATCAGTTTGATTTGATAATTATTACATATCTTAGAATCTTTAATTCTGATGAATTATAATATGTTTAAGAAGGAAAGTAGTTTCATTCAATAAATATTGAGCACACTTTGTTCAAGATACTGAGCTAGGTGACGTAAAGAAGAAATGAGGTTCTTAGACTTGCTTTGGTGTGAGAATTGAGGGGTTGAGGGGCTGAGCATTCTGAGAGGCAGGCGAACTGTGAAGGTCAGTATATTGAGGCAGTGGTATTGCAGGGTGAAGTCGCATACTGTGAGCATGGGGATGCAAAATGTAGGAACATAGAGCCGTCTTTTCCCTACCATCTCACTGAAGTAGTTTGGAAAGGCTTCCAAAGGAGTCAGCATGTGAGGACAGAATCCTGATGAAGTAGAAATTTTCTAGTTGGGCAAGTGGGGAAGACCTCTTCGTGAAACAGCAAGTGCAAAGAGTTGTGGCCGGAGCACCTAGAATAGTATTGGGTTGGCCAAAAAGTTTGTTCGATTTTTTCCTATAAGATGGCTCTAATAGTGTTTAGTTGTCTTTAACTTCACTTGAAACAATTTTGTTAGATTCTATTGTGACAGCTCTCGTTTCAGCGTGCTTTAAAAAAGAATCAAAATTGGTGAATTTTTGTGTAGCCATTTTAATATTGAAGATAGAAGAAAATAAGCAACGTTTTTAGCACATATCCATCTGGGTATATCTCTATCCATCCATTATTCTTTCTAAAAAATACATTTTAAAATAACATCAGTACACAGGCCCTAAATACTTTAACATGCATATCATAAACAATTGTTTTGGGCATAAATGTCCATATTTTAAGTATGCACTTGCTGAGTTAGGTAACTGCATATACTTGTGCAACCCATACCTCTATAAAGATTAGAACATCATCAGCGATCCCAGAAAGTTCTCTCCTGTCCTTTCCTAGTCTTTCCTTTCTCCCACTTTCCCAAGTGACTGCTGTTCTGATTTCTTTTCCCAAGAATGTCCCTTTGGAATCCTAAATAGTATAACACCATGTTCATTGTACAAAAGAAGTGCTTTGGCTACTGAGTTTCCATGTGTACCCTTCTACACACATTGGAACTCCAGGACAACAAAACGACTCTGAGTATTTTCTACCTAGCAAGACGCTGAGTATTTTCTGAGTATTTTCTACCTAGCTGTTCTTGTAGGTGAAGAAATTCTCACCTGTACCCCAGTAGAGGGGACCCAGTTCTAAGTCAGTATGTCCATTACTGGCTACTTCAATGACCACTCTTACTGTCCCACTCAGTATTCAGTTCCATACAGAGTGAAGTATAAAATTTCAACAATTGTATGTAAAATAGGAACACAAATTAGAGAACATATGGTCAGTGCAGTTGATTCTCTCCAGTTGTTTGTGGTAGTTATATTTCATGAGTCATTGCTACACGGCATTAGCAAATGCTGAACCATTGCTTCTAGAGGGAATCATGGGTTTAGCATCCTGCAAGCCTCAGGTCACTGCATTTTTGTTAACAGATAAAACATAACCCTGTTTTATGTGTGTTTCTGTTTGGCAGTATCTTATTTAATATATATTGTTGATTGACTAACATTGAAGTCATGGCCAACAGCTTTCTCATTCATGTTCGAATGAAGCTTTTCTAACTCACATATTTTCTGTGAAAGGGTACATCACAGCCTTTTTCTCTCAGGAACACTAGACAGCACCGAGGGCCATTTCAAACAGTGAGCTCAACAACAAAAAGCACAAAAAATGTGAAAAACATGACCCTACTAGCCCATGGCAGGACACTTGTTTATAATATGAGAACTGAAAGAAGAAGGCAAAGCATTGCCTTGCTTGACTTCATCTGGGAATTTGTACTTTGAGAGACTGAAGCTTTTCACCATTCGGCACATGCCTGTGCCTGTGAGTGACCGCCACGGTACCCTGAGTGTTGTCTGGGGTAATATACGAATTTCAGGGGTTACAGATAAATTTTGTTGTCAGGAAAGTTCAAGAGTACAGAATCTGTGACTTGTGGGGATTGACTGTGTTTACAAATGAACACGTGTACAACAAGCAGTGAAGACGTACAAACTGCTACAGTCTGTGTGTCTGGCAATGAGGTCGTGGTTACCTGGCTTCCTTCTTCAGGCACCTGTTCCACACTTCTACCCTCAGCTACTCTGGCTTCTTCACCTGATGGTGTGACCCAAACCTTTATTCCGAAATGGTCAACTGTTCCTTTTTTTTTGGTTGCTCTGGTTTTTCTTTAACCTTTGGTATTGGAGGTACTTAAGACTGTACGGAAAGCCCTGGGTTCCAAACGTAGCCACCAGTACTATGTAGCAGCGAGAAAGGTCCTTGGTAATTGACTTTTTTTTTTTAATTTTTATTTTTGGCCTGTTGGATTTAGTGCCAAAATGAGTACAACATAGTGAGGTGGCAT
This sequence comes from Micronycteris hirsuta, assembly GCA_004026765.1. NCBI lineage: Eukaryota > Metazoa > Chordata > Mammalia > Chiroptera > Phyllostomidae > Micronycteris > Micronycteris hirsuta. The sequence continues at coordinate 67,865 of PVJI01006936.1, read as the reverse complement.
TCTCATTTTCCAATTCACTGGAACCATCGTGTATTTCCTTGTGGAAGCATGCACCCTCTCGGGAATAAGAACTCCACAACATCAGAGCTCAACTTGCCAGGACCGGAAGCAAACATTTCGTAAGTGGATTATGAGGTGTAATAACGAGAGGAGCCACCCCCACAGGTACTTCCTGATTCCTGGACCCATGTGCTCTGGCTGTGGGGGTGATCCGAGCCCACCATCCGACGCTTTGTCCCTGAAAGCATACCCTGTAGCTCTCAAAGGAGTTATGTAGGTTTTTGTCTCCCAGCTAGTGCTGCCATTCTACTTTACCAATGCGCGTGCTGCTTCCGGGTATGTTGTAAGAGCAGTTAATTCTGCGGGCATGAGCAAATTGCTGCCCTTTCCTTGCTGCAAAATGAGTAAGTGTGTTTCTTGGTTAGATACAAAGCTGTGTGGAATGCCGTGACGGTGAATGATGCCTTCTGAGAGGCTATCAGTGGTGGTGCTGGGCTGAAGCATTGTAGGCAAGTCTGTATGCTGAATATGTGAAGGTGATCCATTATGAAAGAGGACCAGCATGATCAATCTGCTGCCAGGTCCCCTGCCCCCCTTCCTCCTTACGGGCTGTATTGAGAACTCAGGTTTGTTTGGTAGTGTTGTCAGATTAGGTACTGAACCAGATCAGTAAGGAGTCGTCTGTTTTTGAGCCCATTCATATTCTCTGTCCCTGCCACCATGGCCACTTTGTTCATGGGTCCATTGCATAGGCACTGGTATTATAGGGAAGGGAGTTGATTGACATCCTCAGAGTGTTATTTTATACCTGATTATTAAGATTCTCCTCTGTAGTTGATGCCACTTACAGTTGCTGTACTCACGTGGACTGTGGTGGTGAAGTGCTGCTACTTCAGCCTCAGCTACTCCAGGATCCCATCATCCCTCTTGAGATCAGAAAGCCCGTGTCAGTGGTGGCATCTCCCATATTCATACCTGTCCTGCAAAGAAGAGGGACCACAGAGCTTTGAGAAGGTTGCAGGTAGTCCACTAATATACAAAGTCTGTCCAGAGGTATCGAGCCATGTAATATGAAATATAGAGACATTTATTGAAGAAGATACAGGATACAGGAAACATTGCGCATAGGATGTCTTTTCTTCAAAGGGTCAAATAGTAAATATATTTTAGGTTTTGCAGATCATATGATTTTGGTCAAAATCATTCCACTTCACCATTGTAGCATGAGAGCCATAGACAGTGTGGGAGGAAAGGGCCTGACTGTGTTCCAGTAAACTTTTATTTAAAAAAAAAAACAGTGTGCTGACTTCTGCTGTAGTAAGTGGGCACATGTCAATGAATCAGAAGAGACATGGTACTGACTTCACCCTCTGTGGTCTAACACCTCTAGAATCCATTTCCACACATCTTCCGTGGGTTTCTGTTAGTTTATCATCAAAGTCTTGCACTTCTCGTGGTGTGTAATCTCTTTCCTTTCGTCATAGTGTATACCTGTCTAGCGACATCGGGAATGGTTAGGGTACGTTTTAATGAAAATGAATGTCCCCTTTCATGGTATTTGCCCTTTGTGAGGTTGTCCTAGGAATTTTAAGCAGTGGAAGGCTAGTCTCCCTGATATGGGAGGGCAAGCTGCTTTCTACTGGTAAGGGAGTCTCAGAAGGACTTGAGGACTTAAGTTGGTTGGTTTCATCTGGGTCTAACTAAATGTCTGCATTGTAAGTTTGAGGATCCCATTGTTTACTTAGTGCATGTCCTAAATTTCAGAAGTGAAACTTGGTGATACTGTGAATTCAACTATTGTTTTAACTACCCTCAAAAGTGAACTTTGTGTTTCATTTTCAGCTAAATTAGCTTGGTGGCCATAAAAAATAAGAGATTGTTTTAGAGATGCCATGGGAACTCCAAGGGAATTGATCTGAGAGTTGGATCCGAGCTTGTTATTTTTTTCTGTGTAAGTGCTCTGGTGTGCTCAGAAGAATCTACCCCGCATCACAGTTCTTTATGGTCTGATAGAGCTTAAAGCCCCTTGAGTTTCCAACGCATGTCCCTGTTAGCGCTTGCTCACTGCAAACCACAAATGACATCTCGATTAATGTTGATTCCAGTGCCTGCCATGGATTACTAACGTCTTGCTTCTCATCGTCAGTGAGCTCAGCGCTGCACTCAAGCTCAAGGGCATGATCAGTTGTCAGAGCCCATCTTTGTGGGTCTGTCTCCTGGAACCACTCCCAGTGTCAGTTGTGTGTAAGTCTGGGTCTCCTCAGGAGACAGAGACCGCATGGTAATTTAAAAAGAGGGGAGTTTAATAGAAAGAATTGTTAAGTGGTGCTAGGAGAGTAACTGTAAAGATGTAAAGGGAACTCTAAAGGATGTTCTGAGCCGCAAAGAGTTCCCAAGGAAGGGCCAACTTGGAGGGGGGGACCTCCTGTAACCAAAGCGCAGGTTCCTCTGCCTGATGCAACAAAAGTCAAACTTGTGAGACAGGAGCTGGTGCAAACAGAAAGGGTTTTATTTGGGTGCTGGGACCTGGGAGAATGGTGGACTCCCATCTCAAAGACCACCTCCCCTTCTTGCTCAAGCCGCCAGTTCTTATAGGGATAGGGCTTTTATTTTTCTATCCAATTATCATTCTAGCTTCTGGTGTGCTCAGTGTAAGAACCTTCTCCTGCACCCTCTTGGCTGGTGGGGGAGGCTTCCCGGTGCTCCTGGGTTGTCTGCGGTATCAGGGGCATTGTGGGGCTTGGCTGTGGGACCCATCGTCAGGAGGCCTGGAGATGCCGCAGCCCTCAGTCCCTCTCCTGACCCGGGACACAGCACCTGCACATCCAGGGGAGCTGGTTGGAGTCTGCCAGGCACCCCTACAACTCTAAGCAGCCTCCATGCGGCCCACCCCTCTGAAGTGGCAAGCTGGGCCCAAGCTCACCCTGCCGCCCGCTGCTCACACTCCCGCTGGTTGTCTGTGTTAGCACTCCTACAGTTGCCTGGGGCTCAGACCTCATTGGAGAAGGAATAGCTGCAGCCTAAGTTTGCTGGGAGGAAAGTCTGCTGAGTTACTAAGGCAAGAACTGGTCCCCAGTAGCTGGGGAAGCAGGAGAGAACCCTCTCAGGTATGGGTGTGGTGGGTATGAAGCCTGGAGGGCAGTGTCCTCATTGGGAGGTGTGTCTGGCCACGGCTACCGGGTTTCTGAGGGACTGGATGCCTGGGCATATGGCTACGGTGGTGCACTGCTGGCGGTCCTCCCCATGTGTACCTGAAGCAGGAGCCAGAGGTATCCTTCTTGCAAGCCCCTTCAGTGCCCTCTTCTGACAAAGCATAACATTGTGGTGCTGTGTAAAGGAATGCTTAAAACCTCCAGTCCATTTTTTTATAGCCAGCTACTGAAGGGTCACTTCAGAGCAGAAGGGCAGCATATTGGTAGCTGTCTCGGTTAGTCAGATCATGTTATTCCACCCCCAGTTTCTCAGTAGCTCCCCATTCACCCCTCTGAAACTGGCGCTGTCCATAGTCAGGCCCTCTGCCTTGGCTTCCTGTTACACAGCTCCCTCCCCTCCCCCGCCCCCTTGGCTCTGTGGTAGCCACTCTGGCCTCCCTGCAGTTTCTGGAACATACCTCTGCATGCTCCTGACGTAGGGCCCTTACACTAGCTGGTTCTTCTTGGTAAGCTTTTTTCCTGGATATCGGCATGGTGAGTTCCTCACTTCTTTCAATTAAATCTTTGCTCAAACGTCAGCTTCTCCATGAAGCCCACCCTTCACCACCTTATTTAATACTGAAAGCCCCGGCACTCCTGACCCCTGTCACACAGTTCTACCCTTTCTATAGTCCTTTCCCCCGACCTGATAGGTAATGTCCTTATTTCTTATGTCTGTCTCCTCCCATAACGTCAGGCACTGGGAGGGGCACAGATTTTTGTTTGTTTTGTGCACATATCCCAACTACTTAGAACAGTGCTTGGTGCTTTGTAGATGTGCAGCAAGTACTTGCATATTCGTTACAGTGGTCTCGGTGGTATTCATTACAGTGAGAGTAGTTTAACAAAGCAGTTCCAATTTTGTTGTTCAACATATTTTTACTAATGCTGTGTTTGTTATACAATTTCCCTTATATTTTGTAGACTGGTTACATTCTTTTCATTGACTAGTTGATACAGTGTAATTTTGGGGTTGCTTGTACTCTATAAAATGTGCTCTGTTACTGCTTCCTTTCGTTCGCTTTTCAGCTCCTGTTACTCTTCCCATCTGATAAGTGTGTGAGACAGATAATTATAGCTTTAATGTTTTATTCTTTAGAATTAAGTCTTGGGCCATGGAAAATTAATTTTTTTTATTTGTTTTCAGGTGCTGAATGTGGAGTAAATGCAGATGTTGAGAAACATCTTGAATTGGGCAAGAAATTACTCGCGGCTGGACAGCTAGCTGATGCTTTATCGCAGTTTCATGCTGCAGTAGGTTTGTATCTTGGAAGTAAAATACTTGGTGGCCGCACCTTAGTGACTTCTAATTCATAGCTATTTTTTGAATAACATTTAAATTAAACATTTAAAAATATATTTGCAGGACTCTGAATGAAATAGATTAGTAAAATCAATGCATAACACTTGAGTGCATATTTATTTAGCATGAGAGAATTTTCCAGGTAACTGTGATGTTCTATTAAAAATGCCAGGAATAATTCAAGATAATTTAGACAGAAAGCTTTTTTTTCAGTATATTACCTAATTTTCAGCCCTCTTAAAAGATTTCACTGACTACAGTTTACTTTTCTTGATGACTGAGATCATTAGGAGGATAGTTACTTTCCTGGTGATGTGAGCTGCCTGCAGTGCTGTGGCATGGGAACCAAATGGATTCAGTTTTTGTCTCAGATAAAGCGCGTCTTACAAAAAGTACGGATTCTTCCTCACTCCTGTAGGAATATTTTCAGAAACTTATGTGCTTTCTACCTATTTTATACTTAATTATTTTCTTTCTCTAATCCCACATTTAGGAGAAACATTACGGGCTATGGCATATTGTTAAAGTAGTTTAAAATGACTGCCTATTTTTTTTTTTAAGATTTTATTTATTTATTTTCAGAGAGAGGAGAAGGGAGAGAGAAAGAGCAATGTATGGTTGCCTCTCACATGGCCCTCACCGGGGACCTGGACCGCAACCCAGGCATGTGCCCTGACTGGGAATCGAACCAGGACCCTCTGGTTCCTAGCCCGCGCTCAATCCACTGAGCTACACCAGCCGGGACTGACTGCCTATTTTTTCTTTAGCTTCACTGCCATACAGAAATTCTTGAACTGGCTCTTCCCCAAACTACCCAATAAAATGTTACTGTCTTCACGGAAACATGTAAACTAATAAGGCTAAAGAAAAGTAATATATTTGTGAAATCTAGTAAAGGGAAGTGAAACACTGCACATTCAGAGCTGGAACTGCAGTGTCACTTTTTCAGAATCTGGTGAGTAGCAGCGATTCTCAGATGGCACACGCACCCTGATTTCTGAAGGAGGCGAGTGTGGTTTGAGACATTCCCCACGTTAGTGCATGCAAACACTGCTCGTTCCTCACTCACTGCAGAGAGTAAAGCTTAAATTGTGTGCGGTGGCAGTCTGTGTAGGCAGGTAGTGATCGGGTGATGGGGTGTCATGCCCTGTTGATCTCTTCGGAGGTGTATACTTATCAGAAAAGAAGTGTAGATCCTCCATTTCAGTCGTCTCCTTTACCAAACATCTAATTTCCTGCGGCCACACTGGCTGCTCAGGTAACGCAGTGAGTTGGTGAGGGAGGGCCCCTCGCCAACAGGTGCGCATGTACCGCCACGGGTCACGGAGCTCTCCGCTGTGCAGCGCGCTGCACCTGATCGCGTGTGGTGAAGTACCATCCATGTCTTACTGCACTGCTCTACAGTGACCACAGACGACGTTCCTTAACTTCTTTATTAAATGTTTATGCATCCACTGAAATATTGATACCTCTCAACATCTAAATTTTGTAATGTACTTTCTATAACTTCATCTGTGATTAGAAACTGATGTCAAAGTTTCTAATAGAATTTGGCTGGCAGCATAGTATCAACAAGTCATTTTTTATTATAATGTTGCAGACATTATTTATGGTTGTGACACCCTTTCTTCCATTTTTATTTTTGAAAAATTACTTGGTATGTTTTAAAAGTTACTTGGGCATAGTGTGTTTTATGATCACATTTTTACACAATAAAAGGCTTATGTATTAAAACTGCATAGCAACCCAAGTAATTGTTTCTGCCTTGTAGTGCAGATCTGTCAGGGATTTGGTTTGAAATTTTCTTGTATCTGGCAAATACATATTTTTTTGGCAGGGGTTTTAAGATTTAGAAATGATTGGGAAATATTCTTGATCTGTTGGAAACATTTTGATTTAAGGAAGAGTGTTGATTATTGCTTTTCACATCGTCTTGTGAAACAGTTGCATTCATTTTAAACTGTTGGAGTCAGACACCAGTTCTGTTTAGAGATTATCATTAGAGAAAACACAGTGCAGGTGTGACGATGGCCCCACCTCTCACTCCCACAGCATGGTCTTGTGCTCCATGGGTCTGACATGAGTTGTGGGGTGTGAAATTGTCCCTCCAGTAGACTTTATGGAATAGTTTAGGTGTATCTGCATGAATGAATGTCTAAAGTGGGCATGCCTGAAATGATAGTGGTTTTCTTACCAAGCACATGGAGAAACCTATCATACTTATGTAGTTTTGCTAAATCAAAAAGTCCATGTTTTCATTTATTTGTCACTTAAACATGTGGTGCTTTCGCATGACATTTGAATCTCCCTTGTGAAATGAGGATGGACATTGCTATTCACATAAGGAAAGAAACAGAGCTCTCTAGTGACTTACCAAAGGTCACATTCCAGTTCAAAAGATTGTGAACTTCTTAAGGATCGGTACTATCTTACTATTACTGCCATTATTTTTTATTTTAGTATTTGGTAAGTACCCTGTTAAAATCTGAATGAAGGAAAGGGTAGAGTTGGGTGAGCTGGGAGCTGGAATAAAAAAAATTCTGTACCTAGGCAAGGTTGGTGTTCCATCTGCTCACACTTGTAATCAAGTCAGTCAGTTGGGCTGTGCCTCAGACTGAGTAGGCTCTGGACATACAAAGATGATAGTATGTGATGTAAACACCAGTCCTTATTAAGTCATGTACTCCTAGTATTTCTTGTTCTTCGCTTAGGGTAAATTAAGTCATGGAGAGCTTTTCTTTCTTCTTTTAAATTAATGAATATGAAAGGACTCCATGTTCATTGTGAAACATTTTGAAATATATGTTCCCCTGGCACCTGCCACTGTAACTTCTATTTCTATAAAATTGACTATTCTAGGTACCTCCTAGAAGTGGAATCATACAATATTTGTCCTTCTGTGTCTGGCTTATTTCACTCAGGATAACGCCTTTAAGGTTCCTCTGTGTCAAAAGGCTAAATAAGATTTCATTGTAGGTATATACCACGTTTGCTTTCCATCTGCACACCATAGTGAATAATGCTGCTGTGCACATGAGCATGCAAGTTCTGTTTAAACTGCACTTTCACTTCTTTTGGGTACCTACCCACAAGTGGAATTGGTGGTTCCTATGGTAATTCTATGTGTAAGTTTTTTTTTTTTTTAATTAATTTTTTGGTTTAATTACAGTTATTTGCGGCCTCTCCCCGCCCCCCTCTATGTGTAAGTTTTGAGGAACTCCCCACAGCAGCTGCACCATTTTATATTCCTTCCAGTAGTGCACATGGGCTGCAGTTTGTCCATATCCTCACCAGAACTTATTTCCTCCTTCCCTTCATTCCTTCCTTAATTCCTTCCTTCTCTCTAATGGATGTGAACTGGTATCTCAGTGTGGCTTCGATTTGCATAATCTAGTGATTAGTGATGTTAAACATCTTTTCGTGTGCTTATAGGTCATTTGTGTATCTTACATGTATGGTTTCCTCTCCTTCTGCCCTGCCTCCCCCAGCAGTACTTCAGGTAGTTTTCAATGCCATTAACAACTGAAAACCGTAATTTTGAATAATTGTATACTATTGTAATGAGGTACAGAGTGGGGGCCCCCTGAAAATAGGAGAAAACCCCCATACACCCTTGTGGGGGAAAGGGGAAGTGGATGATTCAACATTTAAGATACTTTGCATAACAATGGCAAGTTGATAGCTGTACTTTTTTTTTTTTTTTAAGATTTTATTTATTCTTTAGAGAGAGGGGAAGGGAGGGAGAAAGGGAGAGAAACAGCAATGTATGGTTGCCTCTCTTGGCCCTCACTGGGGACCTGGCCTGCAACCCAGGCATGTGCCCTGATGGGGAATCAAACTGGTGACCCTTTGGTTCCCAGCCTGCTCTCAATCCACTGAGCCACACCAGCTGTACCTTTCTTGAATGGAGAGGTCTGTGCCGGGGTGAAAGGTGTGACTTGTGACAGAGCCAGAGAGGAGGATGCCCCTGTATCACTGGAAACTCTTGCTCTGACTAAAGATGGCAGCCAAAGGAAGGTAAAAGACACAGGGCAACTCTCAAAAATGGCACGTCATAGAAGGGGTTAGATGTGAGGTAACAGAGGACGTTCCAGGCCAAGCATTTAAAACAAGGGTGGGCTGAGAGAGAAGGAGGAAGAAGCCACATGGTCAGAAAGGATGCAGGATGGGGTCTGGCTACCAGGTGTGGTGTGTAAGGGAAAGCCACGTGGTTTGGAGGAAGAACACACCATGAGGTCTGGAGTAAAAGAGAGAAGACCGCGGCAGAGCTGATGGAGCTGTGTGGGGACCTGCCTAACCAAGCACGGATTTGTGAGGCATGTTTGGAGCTGAATTGTGACCAGGAATGCTGAATTTCAGAATGTACAGAGAAGCCATTCTCTTGGGACGTGTGCCTCCCTGGACTCCACCATGACCCAGCGTAACATGGCACGTCTTCCTGAACCACTGCATGGAGGCTGAGAATAATGCTCCCTAGATCCTGAAGGAGAGAGCTGCTGTGAGAGGGTGGCGACTCTGAGACCCGCAAGTGCACCTTCCAAATGGGATGGAGATCTGTCTGCACAGCAGGCACAGAAGAGATAAGGAGAGGGGAACTTCTGGACATGGTTTTGGCTTATAGCCATTTAGAGAGCCAGGGAAGTGCTGGGTTTTGTGGGAGAACAAGGTTCTGAGCAGGAGTGCCCTTAGCCACCGAGGTTGGAATCCTATTAATAAAAACCTGTTTCCTGCCCTGGCTGGTGTGGCTCAGTGGATTGAGCACTGGCCTGTGAACCAAAGGGTTGCTGGTTTGATTCCCAGTCAGGGCACATGCCTGCGTTGCGGGCCAGGTCCCCAGTAAGGGGATGCACAAGAGGCAACCACACATTGATGTTTCTTTCCCTCTCTTTTTCCCCCCTTCTCTGTCTAAAAAATAAATAAAATCTTTAAAAAACAAAACAAAACAAAACAAAAAACCTGTTTCCTTCAATATTAATTGTTGGGTCACGTGTGGAGGTGCCACGTGGCCGAGCACGCTGGTTTGCTCAGTACACTGTGCTGCCACATATATTTCTATACTGTCATGTTTTCCAAATGATAGAACTTACAGTGGTAACTTTTATAATGATGGACATCTGTGTGCATAGAGATATTTTTTAAAGATACATGACTATGTTTGGTCACGATCATTTTTAACATTCTTGATATATTTCAAAGTTGCTTTTTGGAAGGGTTGTTTAGCTTCATGAGGTTTGCTTCTAATTGAATTTACTCCTTCCCCACTTTGTAGGTGCTGAGCAGAGTGGAATTAGCTCAAAAATCTTTCTTATCCATCTGCTTTCCTTTGTCAAATATTTTTAACTTCTCTAGTCTTGCTCTTTAGACTCACTCTCATTTCCAGGCTTCTTCTTTGTCTAAGGTTTGTACCTTTATTTCCTCACTGCCATTTTTGTTGGAGTTTATAAAGGAGCAGAGATTGCACATTCAGTAGGTCAATTTATTGGAAGTCTGTAATTTTCTAAAATCCTGTGAAAAAATGTGTAATGCACATTTGCAGTCAGTATTTCACTTATGAACATTTCAGTTAAGACAAAGTTATGAAGTAACTGTAGTTAGTATTTCAGACCAGAGGTGGTGAACTTTATCTCTTAAGGGCCAGACAATAAATATTTTAGGTTCTGTTTTATATTTTTCTATTTTTTGACAACTCTTTAAAAATGTAAAAAATATTCTTTACTGGAAGTTTGTGGACTGGATTTGGCTCAGAGGCCACAGTTTGCTGACCCCTGTTCTGGATTTATTTGTAGTGATCTTGTTAGGCAACATGACTTACTGTTGAGGAAGAAATTCTTTTCTTAATTAGCCTTTCTTAATAGAATAGCAAACTCTAATATTATTCAGGTGATTAGGTTTTTAAAAGAAACTACTGCGAGCTAACAGTTACTGTTTTAATTTTCAGACGGTGACCCAGACAACTATGTCGCGTACTATCGGAGAGCCACCGTGTTTTTAGCAATGGGCAAATCAAAAGCAGCACTTCCTGATTTAACTAAAGTGATTGAACTGAAGATGGATTTCACTGCAGTAAGTGCATCTAAACTTTCTTTAAAGGAGAATTGAAGGGAACTCTGAAGAGGTCATTTGTTTCTCATGGTGCCGACTGGTGTGCTGGGCACAGCTGGAGGATGTGGAAGCCAGCCACTGTGGTGTAGTAGACTGGGCAGCGAGAGACCTCCGAGGTCCTTGGCATGAAAGGTCTGCATGAAAGAGGAACAGTGTCTGCATTGGATAATTGTTAGAATCTTAATGGTGACATTCATTTGTCATTTAGAAAGACCTCCGTGTGGAGGCTGGAGTGTAGGGCAAGAAGTGAGGCTGGTAAATAAGCTGACTGAGTGGCTGTTAAATTAAGAGGCTGTCCAGTAACTAACAACAGTCTGTAACTAACAACAATTGGTCTGTAGCTGGAACAGGAAAGAAAAGAGGACAACTCAGCTGAGCAGTGGCTTGTGGTGAGGGTACAGAGCCGGCTTAGACAGGCTTCTCCCCGAAACCAACATGCAGACTTCAGAAGTGGAGGGTTGGTAGGTCAGTGTAATGGCTTAAAATAACAGGACCGATTAGATGGTTTCAAAATGAATTTGGTAATTCATTGATTATGTCCTGCCATATTCCAAAAAGAATTTGCGATAACTAATTAGATATGGGTGAATGTTTCGTTTGAAATATTACTGTGATTTCAAGATGAAATTCCCGAATACCTAATTTTCTTTAATCCATTACTTTACACAGCTAGTAATCCATTACTTTAGACAGCTAGTAATCCATTACTTCACAAAGGTTAAATAGCTCATTATCCTAGTATTACAGTAGCTATCAGCTGGTTGAAGTAGCTTTAATATTGCTTTTTATGTGTATTGATGCACTTAACAGAGGACTAGGGAAATTTTAGATATCATAAAAGTAATATATAAGTTGTAGTGTGGTTTCTCTCTTTAAATATTTTTAAAATTTTTCAATTACAGTTGACATACAATATTGTATTAGTTTCAAGTGCACAACATAGTGATGGGACATTTATATACCTTACCCAGGATTCACCCCGATAAGTCAGGTACCCATCTGATGCCATACTTGGTTGTTCCAATATTAATTACTCTCTTCCCTATGCTATACTTTACATCCCCATGATTTCATAGCTCGCAATGTCTACTTCTTAATCCGTTTCACCTTTTCACCCTTCCCCCTGACCCTCCCATCTGGCAGCCATGAACTTGTTCTCTGTATCTATGAGTTTGTTTTTTTTTTAGATTCCCCTATCAGTGAAATCAAATGGTATTTGTCTTTTTCTAACTTTTTCCACTTAACATGATACCCTTTAGTCCATTCAGTTTGTCACAGATGGCAGTATTTCACTCTTTTTAATGGCAGAGTAATACTCCAATGCATATATAAATAAGTACCAAATCTTCTTTGTCCATTCATCCATCAGTGGACACTTAAGCTGCTTCCATATCTTGGCTATTGTAAATAATGATGCAATGAATGTAGGGGTGCATATATATTTTCAAAATAGTGTTTTGGATTTCTTCAGATAAACACTAAAAATGGAATTGCTCGGTCATATGGTAGTTGTATTTATATTGTTTTCCATAGTGGCTGCACCATTTTACCGCCTCACCAACGGTGCACGAGGGTTTTCCTTTTTTCACCTCCTATCACTGGTTTATTGATTTATGGATGATAGCAATTCTGACAGGTCTGAGGTGATATCTCATCAGGATTTTAATTGGTGTTTCCTAACGATTAATGATGTTGAGCATCTTTTCATATGGTTGACCATCTGTATATCCTTTTTGGAGAAGTTGTTTGCATTCCTTACATATTTTGGATATTAATCTCTTAGAATATCTCCCATGCAGCAGGTTGCTTTATATTTTGATGATGGCTTCCTTTGCTGTGCAGAACCTTTAAGTTCGATATAGTTCCATTTGTTTATTGTTTTCTTTTGTTTCTCTTGCTTGAGGAGACATATCCAAAAAATTATGGCTAAGAGCGATGTCAAAGAGTTTACTGCCTATGTTTTCTTTTAGTAGTTTTACGGTTTCAGGTCTTAAATCCATCTCATGTATTTTATTGAATAAGGAACAGAATGGTTATATGGTTGCTCACCATTGATGCACCTGCTGAAAACACACGGGTTCACAGACGGGCATTTTGGGGACATGATGGGACGCAGAACACAAAACGCAGTGTCCAGAAAACACCGGCAACACTGCAGAGTGTCGGTGGTTCACCCTCTCAGTTGTTGGCTGACCGGGAGCTGTGGCTCCCTGCTGCTCTGCAGCATCACCGGAGAGTATTGTACCACATATTGCTATCCCAGGAAAAGATCAAAATTCAGAAATCAAAGTGCAGTTTCTAATAATGTGTATCACTTTTGCACCACTGCAGAATCGAAAAAGTGTAAGTTGAACCGTCATAAGTTGGTCACCATCCATATATTCTCAGGGTTGTGCAAGCATCACCGCTGTCTAGTTCCAGAACCTTTTTTACTCAAAAAGTAACCCTGTACTCATTAACAGTCCTTCCTGCATCTTCTCTAGCCCCTAGAAACCACTTATTTTTCTGTCTCTGTGGGTTTTGTATATTTCACATAAGTGAAATCATAAAATATGTGGCCTTCTGTGTCAGCACGTCGTTCCTTTTCATGGCTGGACGGTGGTCCCACTGCAGGGGCTCATCCCCTGTGCTCACTGATTTATTAGTTGATGGGAATTGGGGTTGTTTCCGCTTTTTGGTTCTTGCTCTGAACATTCATATACAAGATTTGTGTGGATATATTTTCAAGGTTTTTGGGGTACAGCAAAAAATATTCTTAAGGAAATAAATATACTTTATCAAAAATTTTACATATTCATTGATTCCAGGAAGTATTCTTAAAGTGCCAAGTCAAATAGGCACTGGAAAATAAAGATTTCATTAATACTTCATTAGCTTAGTTTTATTCTTTGTGTTTAAAGAAAATTTAGAAATGCATTGTTCTCAGAACGTCTTTTTTTTTTCCTAGGCAAGATTACAGAGAGGTCACTTATTATTGAAACAAGGAAAACTTGATGAAGCTGAAGATGATTTTAAAAAAGTGGTAAGTTCAATTTGTATTTGGTTCTGTGAACATGTTATTTTGAGTGAACATACTAGATTTGTATTTTACAGGAAGACATTTATTTTTTTATTTAGATTTAGAGAGAGGAGGAGGAAGGGAGGAAAAGAAACATCAATGCGTGAGAGAGACATCGATTGGTTGCCTCTTGCACGCACCCAACTGGGGACCTGGCCCACAACCCAGGCATGTGCCCTGACTGGGAATTGAACCAGCAACCTTTTGGTTCACAGACTGGCACTCAATCCACAGAGCCACACCAGCCAGGGCGAGATATTTAATAATAATTTTATAGCTAAAAGGGAAAAATCACTTGATTTGCGTATGTGAGAATCGTAGTTCCTGAATTAATATTTAGTGGTTGACATTAAAGAACCACTTTAATAGATGGTAGGTACAGTCTGTGGAATAAATATATAATCCTAACTCAGTTTATACAGTGCACATTTTCTGTTTTGTCTTTTAGGAGAAGCTAGAGATGTCAGCTGAGCTAGTCTCTACTGAGCTAGTGTAGGTAGCTTTATCCCCCTTTTTACTGGTGAAGAAAATGCTGGTAATGTATAGATAATAAGTGTTAAAGTCAGGATTTGGGCTTAATCTTTTTCCATTTAGACTTTATTTTAAAGCATTAATAATACAAAATCTCTTTGGAAATGAGACCTCACCATTGAGAGACGGTAAAACTACATTATTAGTTGTCTACTGCTGCATACCAAATTGCCCAAGTTAGCAGCTTACAGCAACACGCATTTATGATCTTACAGTTCGTGGCGGCGTCAGGAACCTGGGAAGGTGTAGCTGGACCCTTTGCTCCAGGGTCTCCCACGGGCCACAGTCGAGGTGTCAGACAGGGCTGCAGTGTGATCTGGAGGCTCGGCGGGGGAGGGACTGCGTCCAAACTTGCCTGGGTGTTGGCAGGAGTTCGTTCCTCTCGAGTTGTTAGACTGGCGCCTCAGTTTTTTTGAACTGTTGGCCAGAGGCTTCCTTTGGTTCCCTCTTGTATGGACCTCTCCATGAAGCATGTCACTGCATGGTAGCTTGGGTCAGCAGAGTGGACAAGTGAGAAGGGAAAGGGTGACAGACAGAGAGAGAGAGAGGAAGAGGAAGGGAAGGAGGGGGACATACCAATCTTCCAAAACAGAAGTTATCGTGTTTTGTACCTTGTTAAGGAAGTGAGGTCCTTTCACCTTTGTCATATTCTGTTTGTTCAAAGGAGTTACAGTTTCTTCCCATACTCAAGGGGAGGGGTCACACAAAGGCATGAGTTCCCGGAGGTGGGGATCATTTGGGCCATCTTAGAAGTCTCCCCTCTACAACCACCAATCTGCTGTTTTCATTTGAGGTCTCAGAAATAGGGGTTTATTTAGTAGATGAGTGAATGGCTTGCCTCTCTCTCCCAGCCCTCATCTCATAGCTATGAGGGTTCTGATCTGAAAGCTTAGTGACCACAGTACATGCTAAGAAATAAGAAATAAACTATTATCATGGTTAGAGGTTTGGCTGGAAGGGTCAGAAATGTAAAACAGTAAAGAAGAGAAGGGACATCAAGGAACAGGAAACAAGGATGGAGGGAAACACTACCAGGGCCCAACCTCTATGTGTGAATGCCCCAGCAGGTAAGACGGCAGCTGGGAGGAGTCCACAGCCTTGTGAGAGTGAAAACCTTCACCTCACTTAACCCTCTCTGAAACTCTCCAGGGTTGTAAGTCAGGCCTTAACTTGTTTCTCAAATTCTTTTCTTACCTACTGGAAGGATCCCTTCCCTCCGTTCCCAGCTGCCTCCCAGTCCCAAAGGGGCCCAGGTGACCTGTGCTCACCCCCTTTCCTGTTCCCATTGTCTGAGCGTGGAGTGTGGCGGAGCCGCCATCCTCAACCTCAGACTGAGGGCTGTCCCCTCCCTCACCCTCCAACAAGAAACACCATGTGGCAGAGACCAGTCGCTCATGTTTCAGAGAGGAAGATGCACATTCCATCGGAAAAGGCAGTCCCTAATTCATTACAGCACCCTCTGTCCAAAAGGGAGCGCTAGTGTACGTACAGAGAACAAGTTATCAGTAGACTTCCACTTTTACCGAGAGCAGAGTGCAGCCCACACACGTCTGCAGTCCTTCCACTGCG
The DNA here is from genome assembly GCA_004026765.1 of Micronycteris hirsuta. Classification (NCBI taxonomy): domain Eukaryota; kingdom Metazoa; phylum Chordata; class Mammalia; order Chiroptera; family Phyllostomidae; genus Micronycteris; species Micronycteris hirsuta. The sequence goes on along the minus strand of PVJI01006936.1, from coordinate 52,111 downwards.
GTCGGCCAGAGGTACTGAAGCCCGGCCCACGGATGATGAAACAGTCACAGACAGGCAGTCCATGGCCCTAGCACGACTCCCTTCTGCCGGGTAACTCAGTCATGCAAGGACAGTCCGCCCTGTGAGCAAGCTGAGGTGACCATGTCCTTCCTGCCTACCTGGGACTATTCAGAGTCATCTGTTCCTTCAAAAGCCAGGGGTCAGACAGGCAAAACAGGACACCCAGAGTACCCTAAAACAAATGGAGGACTGCAGAGCCCCTCCCTACCAAGCGATGATCATCTGAAGGTGTTTCATTGGGCGTGCTTTCTCCTACCAGGTGGATATGGGGTGTTTTAAGAACAGGAAACCACTTAAAGGGGAAGCAGTATGATTGGTCAATTGAAAAAAAGATATTTCTAGAAATAATCTACTATTGTCTGTACCACACGAGAAATTGAAACCCATCAACTACAATTCCCATATTAATAACAATATTAGATTTCAGGAATTATTATATATAAACTGTAATCCTAAAGAGAGAAGTTCCAAAAAAAAAAAAATTCAGTAGCTTTCTCTTGTAGGCACTCAGTGTTCTGAGCCCTTACGCTTAAGATTTCCCACCTGGAGGGGGCGGTGTTGAGTCACGGTGCACGAGGCCAGCTGGGAGAGGGGCGCCGACTGAGAGTAGGCAGGGGGTACGTTTGTTAAAAGTCAGAGAATCGCACACTCAAAATGAGTGCATTTTGCTGTATAAATTATACCTCGATAATGTTAAAAAAGAGACAAAGTATAAACCTCTTAAAACCATGTCATAAGCCTTTAAAATAATGGTATTACTCTCTTATTTTTCCCTGTAAATTCTTCCTTGTTACACTGTAGCCCCTCTGATGTCAAATCTTTTCCTCTCTTATAACTTCTAAAAAACCTTCTTTTTCAGTTTCCCTGTGTTTTTCATTATTTTGGTAAAATTATTCATACTTAAAATACTTAGAAATATAACTAGGAGGGAACATACATAGAGCTCAAGTTTTCTTCTCTGGAGTTACATGTCAGAAAGTGAGAAAGGTGCTGTCCTTTCTCCTGCGTTCTTCCCGACCCTTCACATCCCTAAACACGTCCGCTTTGCTGTCAGCGTCGGACTGGGTCTCCGGCCTGCAGCCCACGGCTCGCTCCGCGCAGTGCTGGTGGAAGGCGCCTTTGCCGTTGCTGCCCACGGTGGTGGCGCCAGGAGCCAGTCAATGGACAAGCCGGTTTTGCCTGTGTCTCCACCCTTTGCTCCCAATGAACTTGAGTATTTGGAATGGTTAGATTACTGTGTATATTATGGGTATTAGACTTAAGAGATTGAAAACCCTGTTTATTATTCTTACAGCTCAAATCCAATCCAAGTGAAAATGAAGAAAAAGAAGCCCAATCCCAACTTATAAAATCTGATGAAATGCAGCGTTTGCGTGCCCATGTCCTTGATGCTTTTGAAAACTCAGATTATACTGCTGCTATAACCTTCCTTGATAAGATTTTAGAGGTGAGTTTATTAGGTATTGACAAGCCTACCATGTACTGCTTTTTACGATAAGGCATGATTATACACTTTGATATGTAATCTACCACAGGAAACCTAGCCAGGATAAAATCAGACTGGTCCTAGTGCTTTCAGCTCTTAAGTGAAAGATGGTGTTCATATAGAACAAAATTTGGAGCTGAAGTTTTCAGTAAATGTAATGAATGTGCTGTCGAATGGGAGATATTTTTACACATTGCTTGCTTTGGTAGTTCTGTTTGGTTTTACATTTTGGGGGGGTGTAGAAAACTCTAGAGGTTAAATAATGGGGTAGAAGATGAAAGCTGGTTAAGGAAAAGGAAAAACAATGTCTGGGGGGACAGAGGAGTGTTTAGAGTGGGAGGTGTCGAGGGAAGAAGGCAGGTGGAGCGTTGCCGGGACCAGGCGGCTCTAGGTTGGGAAAGCGGTCTATGGTTTCCTCGCCTCGAAGGACTTGGTGACAGGTGGTTTCTGAAGTCTACTACAGTTCAAATGAAAGCAATCATAATTCAATTCACAGCACTTTGATATATAGTTTCATTTAATCTTGGCAGTAAACTTGTGATGTGTGTAGAATGGGCACTTTGATAATTTTCAGAGGAAATTGTGATGTGACCCAGTGGAATTCATGTTTTATGAAATTATTTTGTAAATGCTTTATTAAGGAAAAATACAGTTATAATTTTTACCTTCCAGCATTTAGACTATTCATTTTGACCTAGCTTATTGTCCATTATATTTATGTCCAATGTTGATTTTGATCTCTTAATATACGTGAGAAGTTGACATGACTCCAGAACAACCCTAAGAAATGCGTATTCATACTTCCACAGGCCTCATTGGTGAGCTTTTTGGTTTATGTTTTGAGGAATACCTGTGTACTTATTAAACATTCTAAACTTTTCAATAAAACGGAGATGATGAAGCCTCAACCTAGGCACAATGTTTTCCTCTTTTCTTTTTGTGATAGGAAGGTTTAATTTCAAGGAGATGACATTTACAAAAGAGAATTTCATTTAGTTATTAGTAGAGTAAAAATACTTTGCAAATTTAGAACCTATATTTTATTTTTTGATACTAGAAATTAGAATTAAGTGCAAAAACTTGATTACAGAATAATTGTTTCAAACTCAAAGATGTTTCACTGAGAACAGCCTTCTGACAATAAATGCCATGTGTCCTTATTTTTAAAGTTTTATATAACTGAAGGGGGTAGGAAAGGGTTTTGTTGGAATATATATCCCTTCCCCCTTTAGAATTTATTTATAGTATTCTTGGAGAAATTATTTTAATACATTAATTATTTTTGTCACATCTATCATATCAGATTTTTAAATACTGTTGACTATATAGAAGTTACCACACTAATCGAGGATGTTTTATGTCGATAAATAAGTAGGTAAAATATGTGAGATGCAAGTGTAAATGTGCATAATTTACTGTTTCTTTCTCAAAGTCTAGTTCTTTTGTTTCTCAAGGTCTGTGTTTGGGATGCTGAGCTGCGGGAACTTCGAGCTGAATGTTTTATAAGAGAAGGGGAACCTAGGAAAGCAATAAGTGACTTAAAAGCTGCATCAAAATTGAAGAACGACAATACTGAGGCTTTTTATAAAATCAGCACACTGTACTATCAACTTGGAGACCATGAACTGTCCCTCAGGTCAGTTCTAGTGACACACGTCTCGTCTTTTTATTGTGGCACTGAGAAAATAATCCCATTTTCTTTTTAATTTTAAAGTAATAAAGTTGTGGTTAAGACTGTTTTTGTTTTTTATTATCTGTTTATATATTTTGTTTTTATATCGTATTGTCTATTTATACATTTTAAGTTATTCTACTTCCACAGTTTATTTTCATTAATTATGCATATTAAAATAAAGATGGATATTGTATTTGTAGAAGCAACATGAAGCATTTAATGTGTAACTCTCTTTAAATCATTTTAATTTGAACTAGTAAGTGTGGGCATGGTACAATACCAAATATGAAAATATATGGTAAATTATTAAGCCAGTATGTTTTAATCATTACAAACCAAAAAACCCTTTTTATTTAATATTATTTAATATGGAAAAGTACTCACTGATTATTTTGACTTGGAATATTTTCCTCTTTTTAAATACATGAGCAGTGAAGTTCGTGAATGTCTTAAACTTGACCAGGATCATAAAAAGTGTTTTGCACACTACAAACAAGTAAAGAAACTCAGTAAGCTGATCGAGGCAGCCGAGGAGCTCATCAGAGAGGGCAGGTGAGAATGCGCTGGTCCAGACTGTCTGCCGTTCCCTCATCAGCTGCTTGCTTTTGTGCTCCTGAGCAATTGAGGATGGAGTATCGCAGGTAGCCCCTAACAAAACTACCACAACTGTACATTGTTTTAAGCCAGAATGTAGATTATAGTCACTGCACAGTATTCTTCCCAGATTTACTTCTATTTCAACAAATATTTATTGAGTGTCTCCTTTATCAGGTGCTGACGGTGTACTGGGGTTGCAGAAATGCATATGACTATAGTTTTTGGTCTTAAGAAGCTTACAATGTATTGAGGGAGACAGACATATAAATTGATTACTAAAAGGTAATGTAGTCTGCAGAGTGACAGAGATGTACAAGAGCAGAGAGATTCCTCCCCTGTATAGGATTCTGAGTTAACAGTTGTTTTGTTATAGTACCTGAAAAATACTGTACTTCTTCCTGGCCTCCGTGATGCCTACAGAGAAGTCCATTGTCATTTAATTTTTTTTCCTTAAATATAAGTATCATTTTCCTCTGACTGCTTCTAAGAATTATCTTCCTTGTCTTTAGTATTTGTAAGTTTAATTATGATGTGTCTCAGTGTGCATTTCCTTGTTTATCCTTTTGGGAGTTTATTTAGTTTCTAGAATATGTAAGTTTATACCTTGTCAAATTTGGGAAATTTCCAGCTAATAGCTTTTGGAGTACTTTTTCAGCCCTTCCCCCTCTGTACGTCACTTCTTAGACCCTGATTGATACAAACGTTACGGTTCCTGGGCTCATTCCTTTTTGTCAGTTTATTTTCTGTTACCCTTTGGTCCTTGTTCCAATTCACTGATTGTTTCCTGTCTCCTTCAGTCAGCTATTGAGCACATTCTGGGAGCTTGTTAATTTTGGTTTTTCTATGTTTCAGGTCTAAAAATTCCGTTTGGTTATTCTCTGTCTTCTGTTTCTTTGTTGGGAGTTTCTGGGTCTTTGCTGAGGCGGTTCTGTTTCTTTGCTTTAAGCATGTTTGTCATTCTGCCTTTTTCATGGCCGCTGTGAAGCTGTTAGCCGGTCGTTGTAACAGGTCTGCCCTCTTGGTGCTGGAATTTGTCTTACTCGGTTTGAGATCTGTTCCTGATATGATGAGTAGGTTTTAATGGAACCCTGGCCATTTTCATTCTATAAGAATGTTTTTATATGTAAATCTTCTGTTTTGGGTGGGTTTTTGGACATTGCTCCAGCAAAATGGTGTGGAGCAGGTGAAGGCAGAAGTTTCCCACTCAGCCTTCATCAGTGTTCAAGATGCAAGAGGCTCCTTGGTACTGCTTGGTGCAGGTGAGAGTCTGGGGACTCGTGTTCAGCCATGGTGGAAGATTTTGGCTCCTGCCTGGCCTTCTCTGACCCCGCCTTGTGTGGCAAGGTCACTGTCACTGCCGCCTAACCAGGAGCCAGGTCCGGGCTCTCCAGGGGGCCTGCTGGCCATGGTCGGTGTAGGGCCATAATTTCCTTGGAGTTTGGCTGGAGTCGAGCCATTACTGTCTAGAGCTTTCTGTCTTGCTGTGGCTGGTGCGGCTCGGTGGGACAGTGTCATCCCACAGACTGAAAGGTTGTGGGTTCCATCCCCAGTCGGTTGGGAGGCACCCTGTTGATGTTTCTCACCTCAGTGTTTCTTTCCCCCTTTCTCTCCCTCCCTTCCCCTCTCTCTAAAATCAGTAAGCTTGTCCTTGGTTGAGGATTAAAAATAATAAAAGGTTTCTGTCTTGCTAAGCTGTCCTTTCCATGTCTTGGTTTGGGACAGCAGGCTTTTGCTTTTTGTTTGTTGGGGGGGGCGTGTACACACCCATTGGCATTTCTAGGTTGCTGGCTCCCTCAGCTCTAAGTCTGGGGTGTAGGAGGCAGAAAAGAAACCCAGGGAACTTACCACACTGTTCTCCCTCAGGTCCAGGTCTCTGGCTGGTCTACCTTCTTTCCCTTTGAGTCTTCCCATATTTTTAAAAATATTTAATGTCTAGGATATTTATTTGTACCTAGCTAGACAAACTGGGAAAGTACATTTATCCCACCTTCCCAGAAGCAAGTTTTTTTTTTTTTTAGTATTCTTCTAATTGAACTTTAATTTGAGCTAATTGTCATTTCACATGCGGGTGTAAGAAGTAACGTGAGGTCTCACACACTCCATGCAGTTTCCTGCAGTCGTCATGGAAGACACATCAGCATTTACAATGGAAGACTGCAGCACTTTGGGAATAATGTGCCATGTTATCTATCTTTTAGTGTATAACATGACTGTTACTTTTCAGTAGTTTTTAAAATGCTGAAATAGTTTTTTTGTTGTTCCTAAAAGCTAGTATAGATAGGAATTTAAACAGGTTCCTTCTGCAAGGAAGTACATTGTACTTAGTTGTGAATGCTAACATTCATTATATAAAACAGCATGTACGTGATGGGCTCCATTATTTCATGGAAGTTAGTGACCAAAACATAAAACTTTATTTCTGCTTTGCTGACCGTGTTCATCGAAGTCAGACTTGAATGAGTTTCACTTAGTGTCAAAATCATGAGCATTTTTCTGTAAAGGAATTCATCAAGCGGTGTGACTGATACTCACAGGTATGCCCTCATTTATCATTTTCGGTGGTCATGTGTTCTCTCTCCGAACTCAACTGCAGACAGTATGTTTCTTGCTACTGTAGATTAGTAAGTTAAGAGCAGCATTTGGAAGCATGTGCTCATTCAGGTAAACCAATTAAACAACATAAAGTGAAGAACAGAGGGTTTTTCCGCTGGCTCTGGAAATAGAATTTGTGACTCACCATGATTTACTCACTTAATAGATACACAGATGCGACCAGCAAATATGAATCCGTCATGCAATTAGAGCCTGGTGTTTCAGAATATACAGTTCGTTCAAAAGAAAGGATTTGCCACTGCTTTTCTAAGGTAACAGTTGACCCATTCCCAGAGATTTTAATTATTACTGGAAATGTAAAAACTTAAGAAATAGAGACCAGAAACCGCTTCTTCGCATTCCCTCAGGACGCGAAGCCCGTGGAGGCCATCCGGGTGTGCTCTGAGGTCCTGCAGGCGGAGCCCGACAACGTGAGCGCCCTGAAGGACCGGGCGGAGGCCTACCTCATTGAGGAGATGTACGACGAAGGTGAGTCTGCACGGGGCTGGCCCTTCCGTGTCTACAGCTGCCGGATGGGAAAATTAGCATGTGCTGAAAATCCTGTTGTTTAGAACACGTTTACCAGATACCAGGAAATCTTGATAATTTTAGAAAAATGGCAGAGAACATTGAGGTTATTCCTCCTTAGTAGAACTTGAAAGGTATAGTATCTAAGGAAAAAGTTGTTGAAACCAGTTCAGTGGCACAAAAAAATAAAAATTTTAGTGTTTCTTTTAGACAAGTTTGAAAAGATAAAAAACAAAATAGAAAATTTAAATTATAGATTTTATATCATCCAGTTGTAATCACTGTTAATTTTGAATTTATATCTTTCAGACTTTTTCTATACAGTCTTTATTCCATATATATTAGAATATACATATGCATATGTAGTATACATTATACATACTGCATACATATTTATGGCATATATTCCTAAATATAAAGTGTTCTGTGACCCCTAAGCTGTTTAATTAACATTAGGGTAGTTGCTTATCCTATGCTGTTCAAGTTGAAGTCACAGAAAGAGTCTTCCGTTAGATGATGTAAGGACCTTGAATAATGGCAGTGCCCTATTTTTGCAAGATAACTGGAGTGATGTACAGTGACGTACATGTTTTGAAAGCTAGACTTTTTTCACGTGACACTGCGCTATAAACATTTAAGTGGGGCAGTTTTTGAAAGAAGGAAGCCTTATTGCCCTTATTGCAAAGTTTTCATTTCAAATCAGGTACATCATTTTAAATTGAAAACATAGTATTTTTCTGGTGAAACTTAATTTGCGGTACTCTTTTTTTTTTTCAATTAGGTACTGAATATTTCGTAAAAGAGTATGGCCATTAAAATAATATGTATTATATTTTAATGTTGTACAAAAATAGCTATAAGTGTAATCATGGATAAAATTTTAAATGCAGTAAGAATGCATCTATAACATAATAAAACCTTTTTTTTTTTTTTTAATTTATTTATTTTAGAGAGGGGAAGGGAGGGAGACAGAGAAGGAGAGAAACAGCAATGTATGGTTGCCTCTCACATGGCCCTCACTAGGGACCTGGCCCGCAACCCAGGCATGTGCCCTGACGGGGAATCGAACCGGGACCCTCTGGTTCCCAGCCCGCGCTCAATCCACTGAGCTACACCAGCCAGGGCTAAAACCTATTTTAAGAAGGAGATAACTACACTTTTAATTAAGAAAGGTTCATGGCACTTTTTTTTTTAAGGCAAATGGATCATTCACTTTTTTTCTGCTTTTTCACAATTTGTAAAGAATCTTGCTCCTAAGTGGTTCCTGGGAGTGACAGTAACGCTGGTTTACTATTTGTGGGGCATTTTTATAGTATAGTCCTTGAAGTCTGATTGAGGCTTGAAACGTATGCAATCAATATGATGAGCTTTAATATTCATAAGAATGCTTCAATAAAGCAGGTAATCTGCATGGAGGAGCCCGTTGGCATAATTGTTCTTTTCACCCTTGAGCTACTGTGCCTACTTGGTGAAACAGCTGTAGTCTTAATGTCCTTCCCCTTAGCTGTGGCGGGGCTCCGCCCGCAGAGACCCCAGTCCTCCGAAAATGAGAATAAGTCTACCAAGACATGATCTGCTTGGGGAGGAAAGGTGGCCAGTCTCTCAAAGGAGAAGGGCCAGGAGCCTGTTCCTCAATGGGTTTTTACTGGGTTCAGTTTGCACAGGAATACAGGTAAAGCTCATCAGTCATTGTCAGGCAGTAATGATCAAACAATAGATAACATTCAAAGAACTATGAGTGCTTATTCTGAGTCAGGGTCAGTTAGCTAAAGGGCCATAAAACTTTGGGAATAAAACTCATTTTGTGCTTCGACCCTTATCAGAAAATTGAGGACATTCTTAGCACAGCAGGTTTCACAGGATTTTATGCATTCTTTCTTAGGCCTGATTGCCCCAGGGAACCTGCCCTTTCCAGCTCAGGGCCGCACCCACCTCCAGCATTGTTTCAGGCTTAAGTCAGGCGGGGGAAGTAAGGCAGCCTAGAGATTAGGAGACTTCTTGCAGACACAATGAGGACTCAGGCTATGCCAAAGCCAAGAGGAGAGGGTCTATCATCCCCTTTTTCTATAGCCCCCAAGTCCTTCCCTGAGGGCCTCTTCTTGACCATGCCTGTTTTAGGTCATCTCTCCCTTGAGGAATCTTACCTGTCACTGGCTAACCAGTCATCTGCCCAGGGCCAATCAGGGTGAAGTAAAAGGGAGCAGAGGCAGTGCCCCTGCCAGGGAGATAAGCTTTGTCTCCTTAGTGGCTTATGGTCCCAAGGTCCTTTACCCGGCCTTAGCCGTGGGGGTTACAGCTTCTGAAACCAGGCAGGGCGGTTCCCAACACTTAGCTTTGGGAGCACTACATCGAAGGTGCTGTTGTCATTTGTATGTGAACCCTCTGCTCTGTGAAATCAGAGATGCCGCAAAACAAAAAAAACTTAGCTGTTAGAAAAGGTTAAATCTTGTAGGCTGCTGAATATAATTGGAATGATGCCTTTGTCAATGTCAAACTGACTTTTTTTTTTTAAGGAAAACTTCACAGCCTAATTCTTGAAGACAAGATGCTTAATACTAATTTAATAGATATCTTTAATAGAATAGATATCTTTGAAGTCTGTTTCTTTCTTTAAAAATTTCTTTTAAGTAGGAGTTTATTCTTTGTATTTAGGAGGAGGACTTAGAATTATACACTGGGGAATATTTCTGGATGAATGGTTTTACGAGAGTCAAATGATTGTTTGAGTCACAAGTATGGAAATTAAGCAACGTCCTGGAGTGAGAATGGTTGCTAGGTCTTTAAATTTGGGGGCTGGAGAGGAAGCCTTTGTAATTGAAACTGAAAGGTAGTATTTGACTTGTTTGGATTTGAATCAGAGGTGTAGTAAATGATGTAATAATCGTACTCAACTAGGCTAAATAATAATATGTTGAAATCCTGAGTTAAACTCTAAAGGCTTTCCATATTGTTACTTCTTTTTACCTTTTTAAAAATCAGCAATGTAAAATGATAGTAGGTGTATGATGAATAAAGAAAAAATATGCTTAGTGCATCGTGGACCATGGAGATTAACTAGTTTGGGGCATACAACAGGATCATTAGGGAAGATCGTAGGGTATTCCACTCCTCCGGAAGCAAGCAGAGAGCGAGATGGTTGTGCGAGGGTGCTGCTGAGGCAGCTCTTCAGCCCTGTGAGTCCTCCTTTTAATAGTTTTTGGGAGGGGCAAACTGACATCGAAGCAATACTGAACGTTTGGCGAAGTTCCCTTGAACACGGGGATTCGAGTGTCCTTACGACGTAAGCAGTTATATTGGCTAGAACTAAGCCCCACAGGGACCAGTGTCTGTGCTGCTCACTGAGCATCTCTTGGCACCGTGCCTGGCTCACAGGCAGGCTCTCACAGAGTTGTTGAGTGAGTGAATGTCGTCAATCACTAAGGTCGTAGTGAAAAAGAGTGTGGAATTTAGAATTAGCCCTGATTTGAGCTGGCTTTGCCATTTTTATTTTTTATTTTTAAGGGTACAGGTCAGTAGTGTTAAGAATATTCACACTGCTGTGCAACCCAGGGCTTTCGTCTTGTAAAACCGAACTCCATGCCTTCCAAAGTCTGTCCCCAGTAAACTGCTGCCTTTCCCCCTTTCTCCCACCTCCCAGGCCGCCACCACTTTGTCTTCTGTCTCTATGAAGTTGACTACTCTACATAGGTCTTAGAAGTGGATACGGAGTTTTTCTTTTTGTGACTGGCTTATTTCACTCAGCATAATGTGCTCAGGGTTCACCCATGCTGCAGTACGTGTCAGGATTTCCTTCCTTTTTAAGGCTGAACAGAGTTCCACTGTATGTGTATGACTTATCTGTACGTATACAGTTATCTGTTGAAGGACATACTTCCACCTTTCGTCTGTCGTGAGTAACGCTACCCTGAACACGAGCGTACAAGTACCTACCTATGCAAGACTCGCCTGTACGTTCTCCTGGATACGTATACGGAAGTGGGGCTGCTGCGTCATCCTGTATTTCTGGTTTTGTAGTTTTTGAGGAGCTGCTCCAGCGGTATCGCCAGGGTTCCAGTGTCTCCACATCCTAGCCAACATGTGGAGTTTTCTGTTCTTTTTTTTTTTTTTTTGATAGAAGCCATTCTTAAGAGTATGAAGTGATACCTCATTGTGGTTTTGATTTGCATTTCCCTAATGTTGATGTTTAGCATCTTTTCATACACTTGCTGGCCATTTGTATGTCGTCTTTGGAGTATGCCAATTATTTTTGCGGTGTGGTCTCAATCAAGTACCTCCGCCCATTAGGCTTTGCTTTCGCTGTCTGTAAGATAGGAAGAACAGAGGTGGGTGTTGCCCAAGTACAGGCTGGTGAATGTGAGTGCCCTGAGCATGTGTAGGGGAGGCGAGGCCAGGCCATGGTGTTCAGTAGGTTAGGTGTATGAAATGCATATCTGGTTTATGACATTTTCAGTTTACAATGGGTTGACTGGGGTGTAACCCCACTGTAAGTGAAGGAGCATCTGTATATGGAATTTTCTTCAGTTTGGTGACATTGCTATTATTATTCCAGAAAATGCAGTCATGTATAATATTTGTGTTTATGCATAAATATGTATTCCATATAGTATGTATTATTTTATAAACAGTTAAGTATAAAATGTATTTTGAACAAGGTTTATATTAAAGCCCAGAGATCTTAGTGTTTCAAAAAAGGCACCCACAAAAACGCACCCTGCGTGAAATGACTCAGTTTGATAGGAATGATTCACATCCAGTGTTACACATGAATCAGATTATGAGCCTTCCTTAGTGCCATGTCAAGTACATTAAAATATTTTGTGGTTTAAAAACAAATGTAATGAGTTCTAATTTTTTTTTTTAAAGATTTTATTTATTTTTAGAGAGAGGAGAAGGGAGGGAGACAGAGAAAGAGAGAAACAGCAATGTATGGTTGCCTCTCACATGGCCCTCACAGGGGACCTGGCCCGCAACCCAGGCTCGTGCCCTGACCAGGAATCGAACCGGGACTGTCTGGTTCCCAGCCCGCGCTCAATCCACTGAGCTACACCAGCCAGGGCATGAGTTCTAATTTTTAAAAAAAAGCACGGATCTCACAGAATTGTGACAAATAAGACGATGCTCCGAAAGTGCTTAGTACAGGGTTGCTAGTACATTTTTAAGTAAACGGCTTCCTTTATACTCATTTCAGGAGAGTAGTTTGGGACTTGCATTAACTTTCCTATGCAAACAGTACCGTATGGGATAGGCAGCTTCCAGGTCGGACCTGCGGCTGCTGCGCTGTCTGTCTGGCACGGCTGCGAGTGCAGCATTGCGGGCAGTGTCCACGTTCTGTGGACAGGAGCCAAGCGCTGCTTTTTCTGGGTGGCGGGCCAGCCTGTAAAATAAAGGTTTTATTTATATTTCTTCTTCAAGAGTTGCTGGTGAGTTAAAACATTTTTAGGTGTGAAACTCATTTTCTGACATTAATTTCTAGTGTTGTAACATTGTGATAAAAAATATTTCTACCACTTTCATTTTTTTGTAATTTATTACTGGTTCCTTTTCTTCCTCCCTCCTCCCTAAAATGGCTGACTTCATGAGTTTTAAGGAGTTTAAATAGGTGAGTTCAATACATTTACGTTTATTGATGTGACAGATGTGTCTGGTCTGAATTCTGGCATTGTTTAGCTGAGAAATTTTGCTATTTGGCCTGCCCTGTTTTGTGTACTATTTTGATATATAGGAAGGTTTATATTTTTCTCCTTGGTTATTTTTATAGTTTTGTTAACTCGGCCCTCTTGCTTCGGGCAGCATCTGTTAGTTTCCTGCAGTGGAGAATACTAGCAGTGCTCCTTCCTTCTTTACTTTCCTTCCACCACTTAGTGCTTGTGAATGTATTTCTTCTAGTGTTTGCCTTTGACTGCTCAGTGGTGATGCCTCCCGATGGCTTCAGCTGTAACTGGGGGAGAATCGGTGAACTACTTCCCCATCTTCTCCCAGCTTTTCTTAGCGCAGCCCTTCTGCCTCATCAGGGCATCCATGCTCCGCTGGCACTAAACTTCGTTTCATCTTCTGCACTAAATACACTCATTGTGTGCTCGCTCCTTTGGCTGGGGTTTCTCTAGACTGCTTTTGGCGGGTTCATCCCATAGGAGTTCCCTCGAGGGGCTCCTGGGAAAATTTTTCCTGATTTCTTCTCTGTTCAAAGCTCTTTGTATCTTTTGTTCTTGAAGGACGGCTTGGCTAGATAATAAAGTCCTTGGTTCACAAATTTTCTGTATATTTTACTTAGTACTCCATTCTTTTTGGGCCCTGAATATTGCTGTGGAAAATCCAGGGCCAGGAGTCTGGGTTTGGGCTGGCCACCCAAAGAGCCCTTTCTTTCACGTGTGAGTCACACTCGGGCACGTCTCAGTGTTGGCCATCCTCACCATTTGCCCAGGCACTTGGTGTGCCTTCGAATATATTTATCTTTTATTTTAGCAAAGTTTTCTTAAATTTAACCTGGATTGTTCTATCGGTTTTCTGCTTCCACGATCCAGTTATGTATAGGCTGTATTCCCTTTGCTTGTCATCTGTAGCTACAGTTTTTTTTCTAGTCTCTTCAAACTTTTTCCATTTCATTTTGTTGGGTCCTTATTTTTTTCCCATATTCTTTTCACTGTGTGCCTTCTCATTCCATCTTCACTTCTGAGTTTGTTTTATTTTTTTAACCCTCTCCCAAGGATACTTTTTTATTGCTTTTAGACAGAGAGGAAGGGGGAGAGAGAAACATCGATTGGTTGCCTCCCATGTACGCCCAGACCAGCAATCATACGCACCAGGACCAGGGATTGAACCCACAGCCTAGGCATGTGTCCTGACCAGGAGTTGAACCTGTAACTTTTTGGTTATGGGATGATGCTCCAACCAACTGAGCCATAACGGCCAGGCCAATGAGAGTTTTTACTGTGTTGTACTTATTTTTCTGGAGTTGTGACCACTCACCTTTTTAACTCCTCCTTGTCTCATCTCACTGTCTCTTTGCTGAGTTCTTATTCTGCTTAGTGATTACCCTCAATAGGGGTGACTAAATAAATTTTGAATATTCATACCATAACGTTTGCTCAGGATGTTCATGTATTCTCTGGCTGTTGTTCTGATGCATGTTCATCAGGTAAGTTTTGGTGCTTGTGTTGTTTTACTTTTAAAATTACTATCTTTGAATTGATGCTGTACCATGTAAAAATACTCCTCCTCAAAGAATGACATGCATTAGCCTTTCCTAGTCTTCTGGGGGCATGTGGGGCGGGGGGGCTGGGCACTCGGCAGCCTCTGTAGTTAATCGTCACAATGCGCTCTGCTTCACTGTTTCCACAGACATTCTGCTTCCTGCTAGAATGGCCTTTCTGTATAGCCCTGCCCTCTCTGCTCCTCTGAAACAAACCGTGTCCAGGAGGTCGTCTGCTGCCAGTCCTGCTGCCCCTCTGCCCACTTCCTTTGCTCCAACAAAAGGGGCATCTCTCTGGCACGGCAGGGTGAGCCCCTCACCTGCGGAGAGCCGATAGTCGCCGAGTTCCCCGAGACGTGCTGCCCAGGGCTCTCTGCTGTTCTTGCTCATCATGGTCCCTTCCTCCCCCGTCTTCTCTCTGTAAGGCCTCTGCCGTCTCCCACGACGGCTGCTCTAGATTCCGTGGTTCTTGGAATAGGCGGAGGGTGCAGGCTGCCACTTGAGGGTGCTCCCACTCACAGAAGGCGCACTTTGTTGGCATGTTCTGTGATCTCTTGCCATCGGGCCTTTCTCACTCTTTGCTTCCCCCTCTCGTTTTGGATTCATGGCTGGTATTAGCAGCCCTCCTGCAGTTCCTCTGAATTGTTTTGCGGAAAGCAGTCTCCCCCGCACCCATTTATCTTGTTTTGCATGATATCCAGGATGAGCAAGTGGGTGTTCCAGGGGCCTATTTACACTGGAGGTATGACGCGATCTTTAAAAGGCCCTCCAGAGTCCCTGCACCGAAAACAGACTTTCAGGGGAGTGGTGGGGGAGGAGAAGCTGAGGAGAGCTGCTATGAAGCTATTATAGCCGTTCAGGTGCGTTAATGATGCGCTTCATTATACCGGTAACTGTGGAAATGGTGAGAAGTAGTTACATTCTGTTGGAAGAGCAGCTGACTTGGGATTTGCTAATGGATTGGTGAAATGAGTGAGGGGTCATTTGCAACTGTGCCAATGTCTTCCAAATGCCTCTCTGTACTGGGGGACTCAGTGCAGACGTTACTGGGTAGGGCCTAGTCACAGAAGACTTCCTTTATGGGGCTTTGCCATCTTGTCCAGCTGCCAAGTGAGCAGGGTGTAATTCGTTTTATTTTACTTATCAGCCGCAGCCCTTCGGGGTACTTTGGCATGGATGGAACCGCGTCCCCAGTTTGTTCTAGGTCTCTTGTGGAGGTCTGTCTTGAGGGCCTGTGGGCTCGGTTCTGCATCTCTTCCCAGTCCCAGTGGCCATGAGGGGCCGTCCAGATGCACATCCTCCACTCTGCTGAGGCTGTAGGGGCTCCACATGGAAGGGGAGAGCCCGCCCAGCCGCCCTTTACATCTAAGGGACTGTCCTGACAGGTGCCTGAAAGTGCTGCTCTTGCTCACAAAACTGAGAGTCCTTGGCCAGATAGGATGGCTTCCAAATTTGTTAGGGCCTCGTTCACTGTGCGATTGTATTGTGGTTCTTTCTACTTAGGTTTACTCATTAGTAATATAATCCCATTTGTTTTCTCTCTTCCAGAAGCCTACCAAAATTTCTGGTCTGCTGGTTTCAGTGCTGCCATGGTTATGTGATTATTTTTTGCTTTGCCATTTTGGTGGGACAGTGGGCTGGAGGGCAGGCACACACCTGTGCCCACAGCCTGCGTTCCTGGTCTGGCGGTGTGCTTTGCTCTTTAGCACGTTAAGCGTGGAGCTGATTTTGCTGGGCTTTCCGTTCAGGCGGTGGGCTGGCGACCACTTTATGGGTGTTGAGTTAGATTATAAACAGGCGCACAGTGGTGCAGCCAATGCAAAACTTCATTAAAATGACAACATTTATTTTTTAACCTTGATACTGCCGGTCCCATGCACCAATGTCGCCCAAACGAAAAGTTTGCTGTCAGTCCCTGGGGACTGATGCCGTACTTATTGTGTTAAGAACTGAGTGAGGGGAATATGGAAAAAGAATTTGGGAGGGAGGTTTTTTAGATTTCGAGATTAGAAAGTGAATTGGCTAATCTGTATTGTCATATGCTGTTTATTTGGGACTTCAGTATTTCTGGTTTGTTCTGCTTTTCACAGCTGCTCATTATGGTATGGGGTAAACATAACTGGGTGGCATTTAGGGTTTTTTTTGAAGATTCTCTTGGCAAGTAGGATCTGAGATATAATTTAAAATGATCTATCTCTAAGCTTATATCCATGGGAAGTCTTATATCATCCATATTAAGTTTCTGACTAATTACCTACCTATAATCATGTGAATTCAGGAAACAACCTATATTTTTTTTCCTGTTTTGGCAAAAATGTATCTATCTTAAATTTTATTTTATTTATTTTTAGAGGGGAAAGGAGGGAGAAAGAGAGGAAGAGAAACATCAGTGTGTGGTTGCTTCTCACATGGCCCCCACCAGGGACCCGGCCTGCAACCCAGGCATGTGCCCTGACTGCAAATCAAACCAATGACTCTTTGGTTCGTAACCCATGCTCAATCCACTGAGCTACACCAGTCAGGGCCTACCTTAAATTTCAACAAAAGATAGGATATGGGAGACTATTTTGGGGGAGATACTGTGAACATTTAAGAATGCAGACTTGTTTTAATGTAGAGTTTGCATAAGTAGCAAAACACCATAGATGGAAACATTTCCCCTTGTATTAAATTCCTTGAAAATACATTTCCTTACTTACTGGGTTGTGATATCAAACACTATGGGTATTGATTGCAGTTAAACCTCACCACTGTTTATGATGGATTTGTGTACTGAATTGGAAAGACATTTTAGGATGTCACTGTGGACTGGGTGACAGTAATATTTAATGTTTCATATTAACATTCAATATCAATGCATTGAAGCAGGAATTAGGATAAAAGCTTAAAGCAGCTGCACTGTGGCAGAGGTGGCAAAGCAGAGGTAGTGTTGCTTTTTCTGTGTGGTGCAGGCTTATAAATTTGTTGATCATATTCTTACATCTTTCTCATTTTAACCTTGCCCGGGGTTAACCCCTTCCAGGATTAGCAGTTGCCAAGATGAGCGCTCAGGCGTGCCATCGAGGCCGACGGCGCTCCCACACCGATGTGCGTTCCGTAACAGCCGGAAGTGGAAACCGGCAGTCTGTTGCTGGGAGTCTGTCCAGGGAGAACACCGAGGGGGGCTTGTGTCGGGGCCTCCCAAGCCCAGCCCCAGATCTGGGGACTCAGGGCTGAGATTTACTCTGGTGACTGGGCACCAAGTAAGGTCAGGAGAGGAACAAGGCTCATGGGGCAGAATTCAGAGGACACCAGGGGAAAGACTCCAAGTGTGTATCTCTGAAATCACACAGAACAAGCTGGTTCCACAGTGAGCGTGAACTGCTGTCCACCAGGGAAGCCTGTCCCAGACCCAGGGCCCGGGGAGGTGGCTGCCTTCCTCACGGCAAAATTCCAGACTGCCCGAGGAAAGGGGGCATTTAGTATAAACCGTATTGTTTCTGCAAACAGTTTCGGCGCGGTGAGCCAGTCTGCTCAGGGAACGTCAGGCACCCGCCTGAACTGAAGCCCGACTCCCCAGGGGCCGCCCTTGCCCGCGTACCTTTGTAAGGGTGACGGTGTCGGTCGGGCCTGCTGTGCTTCCTCTCTCCCGCACCACTCGGTGTTCCCAGATGCCTCGTGCATCTGAAACAGAGGACACAGTGTGCACTGGCACCAGCCTCCCCAGACCTGTCAGGTAGGTGTAGTCTTCTAGTCTGACTGATGCAAAAACCAGCTGGACCATGTGCGCCGAGCCTGCGGGGGGAGTCAGTGCGCCCGAGGGCCGACAGCTCCCCTCACCCGCCTCCCTAAGCCTCTGGTTCTTCC
Source organism: Micronycteris hirsuta (assembly GCA_004026765.1). Lineage (NCBI taxonomy): Eukaryota > Metazoa > Chordata > Mammalia > Chiroptera > Phyllostomidae > Micronycteris > Micronycteris hirsuta. Next base: position 34,138 of record PVJI01006936.1, on the reverse strand, counting down.
GTGCTCTGGACCCGTAGCCGACGGTGCAGGCCTTCTTTGCCACTGTTCTATTTTCCTGTGTGACGGTCACTTAGTCTGAATGATGGTGAGAGTGCTCTGTGTAAAGTGCTGCTGTTAAAACGCCTGAAGGCCAAAGGTTTGGGGAGGATGATGTGGGCGGGTAAGTAAACAGCAGTGAAGTTCACTGACTGGGAGTAATAAGCAGCCAAGTTCAGCCTTAATTGTGGTGTTACTTCTTAGGCTCTTAGCAGTAACAGCAAAAGGGTGAAGGGGTTGGGGATGGTGACGTCAGTGTTATTTTGCAGGATAAGTGAAGGTTATAAATTATAATTCCTTCTTACAGTATTTTCTTAAACACATTCTGACAGCTATCCAGGACTACGAGACTGCTCAGGAGCACAATGAAAATGACCAGCAGATTCGGGAAGGGCTGGAGAAAGCACAACGGCTGTTGAAACAGTCCCAGAAGAGAGATTATTATAAAATCTTGGGAGTAAAAAGGTGAATAATTAAAATTTGCATTTTTTTAATCAACTGCTTTAAAGCTAATCATTGTTCCTCATTCCTCTCTTGGATTCGTTTCCTTTCCTTCGATAATTTCAGTCCTAGATTAACCCTAACAGTCCAACATCTTCAAGTTGTTTTGAATGTGACAGTTTTCTGGGAGAGAGACTAGTGACGCGTAATGGAGAGTCAGTAGCTGGTGAGAGAGCTCCGACATGGTAGCATGACTCGGTCCTCGGCCTGGGTTTCTTAGGGGAAAGAGCGGGAAGGGAGAGGGTGGGGAAAAGAAAACTTCTCCGGGCCTATAAGTAAAGTGGCATTTCAGGAACCAACTTGCAGGTACTAAGAGATATTCATTATACTCAACATGTGCTGTCCTACCAGACCACCTTCCCTGAACAAACATCTGTGTTTTAAGGACTTGTTTTTATTAAGTAAGCGAACCCAGAAGTGTTGGGTGATTTTTAACTAATGATTAATTTTAATACCCCTCAGAAATGCCAAAAAACAAGAAATCATTAAAGCATACAGAAAACTGGCAATGCAGTGGCACCCAGATAACTTCCAGAATGAAGAGGAAAAGAAAAAAGCTGAGAAGAAATTCATCGACATTGCGGCTGCTAAGGAGGTCCTCTCCGATCCAGGTATCGCTCCCTTCTAGCACCTTCTCTTGAAGTGGCTGACTCCGTGGCTGGCGACTGCCCCTCCCTCTCCCTTGGCCCGCGGCAGAGGCAGCGTCAGAGTGGACGGTAGGCAGGGGCTGCAGATGTCCTGGCCCTGCAGTCTCAGAAACCCCGTTTATGTCTGCCTCGGTCCGACTCAGGCACCACAGGTCTGCAGGTGGTGGACAGACGGATAGATGAGGCATCAAAAAGCCTGTGGCTGACATTTCTCCCTGTTTTTTTCCCTACCTGTGATGTGAAAGCACAACAGTGAGGGGGGTCTCTCAGGTTCCTTCCAGCTTCACAGATTGTGATGAATCCTTTACACCAAACTTCCAGGGCCTCCATTAGGGAACCAGGCACCAGGCTGGACGGGGGCTGCCTGCCCGGTGCTCCCGGGAGTCTCGCCTCCATCAGGCATTCACTGGGTGCTACAGATGCTCTCTCATCACACAGGAAATTGGCCTGGAAAATGAGACAGCTAAGAATTTAGGGAATATTTAACAATACTTCGACATTTCCAGGAAGAATTTAATATTAATTAAATACCCACTGCTTTTTGTGTCTTTCCACGTCAGTGGGAGCAGAACAAACAAATTCAGTGAAATAGAAGGAAATCAAGTTTATGCCCATTGGACAAATCTTTTTTGAACACCTCCTGTGCTGTGCAGTTGAAGTGAAATGATCCTTTGCTCTCAAGTAGCTTAGAATCCAGTAAGGGAGACAGAAGCGCACTTAGTGAGCACAGTAGGGTACGTGCCGTTTGTCCTTTCACACAGCAGAGGAGGGTCCGCAGTATCCCATGAACGGTCCTGCCTGCGCAGCTGGGTGACCGGAGCCCAGCGCAGAGGGCCGCGACCAGAAAAGCAATGCGTTTTTAATTGCTGAGAGTTGTTTTGTTCTCGGTTTCTTCTCCTTAGCCCCTGTTCTTATTTGACAGATGATGAAACTAGCTTTTTCTCAACTCTGAGGGTGTTAGCTGGTTCTTCTGCCGCTTGCGGGCCTCCTTCCTACGTCAGCCGGCACTGGGCTCCGACTCATCGGGGACTTCCCTCCCGTGGACAGGCACAGCCATGGAGGTGGCCTCGCTGCCCCTCAGTCTGTCCAGACCTGACAGCGGGGCACGAGGACGCCAGGCCTGATGGGGCTGAGCCTGGCTGATGTCACGCTGCCATTAGAAGGTGCCAGGGCTGCTGGGTCAGCAGCATGAGACTGTGGGAGGTCTCTTTCCCCAGTTAGTCATTGTGTTTGAAAGAAGATGTAGGCGGCCTCAATGTCCCTGGTGCCGTTTTCCGCCCCGGCCCTTCTCTCCTCCGTTGTCCTGAGACCAGACCTCTGACCCACGGGGACGAGGAGCGCCGAGTGCTCAGCTCCCGGCTCGCCTGATTTCATCACCGAGAGGCAGGCGGCCCCACCCCACCGTCACCCCTGGAGCTGACCTGGCTGTTTCTTTTATAGAAATGAGGAAGAAGTTTGACGAAGGAGAGGATCCCCTGGATGCAGAGAGTCAACAAGGAGGCGGGGGCAACCCTTTCCACAGAAGCTGGAACTCCTGGCAAGGCTTCAACCCCTTCAGCTCAGGCGGACCTTTTCGATTTAAATTCCACTTCAATTAAGCCAGCTGTTTTTTTTGCTCTTCTTCCTTTTTCTAAAGATTAAAAAAAGAAACACTGTTCCAGGATCCTAATGAAAAAAAAAATTCAAATCTTTCAGTTTGTCCATGACCAAAGAATTGTTTTAATAAGGAAAATCAGTTCTTACCCACTTGAGGCTGACGGGTGTTCCGGGCAGGGAGGCGAGGTGTGTCCCACAGAGCCACCTGCGTGTGTGCTGGGACGTGGCACGGCCACGGGCCGGGACAGGCAGCCGGGTGTCCCCTCTGGAGCCAATCTCCTCGCAGTCCCGTGCAGCATGTCAGTGCCGATGCGTAGACGGAGCAGCTGTATCTTCACAAGAATGGGTCATATTTCAGTATTCTTAAAGAGAATATTACCATTTTGAGCTATACGTTCTTAGGAACGATTTTGCTTAGATTTTGGTCAGTCCAGTCACTTGCAAATACGTGTTAAGTTACAGAGCCTGTTTTAACCCCCATGCGCTGGCATCTCCCTCCCTGCATGAGGGTGGCCGCTGCCGCCACGGGGCGGTCAAGGGCGCGAAGGTTAGACTGTGGATGGGTGTCAGGCAAACTTTCAAAAGAATCCTAACAACCACTGAAATAGCATTGTAAAACCTACTGACCCTTTTGTTTAATATGAAACAACAAATTAACTTAGAAGCTATGTTCAAAAAAGGTTCAGATAATATAGTAATGGTTTTATTTCAAATAATTTTGCGGAAGTGCAGAGGGAAATAGTTCAACAGCTGAAATGGTGAGTTCAACAGAACTTCCTAGAACAGGACCGTCTCAGACGCGTGCGGTGGCTCAGTGCTTGCAGCAGACGCCCTTTCTCACTGCTCCCACGTGCAGTGGGGCGGCTCCTGCCCTCCCGGGGGAGCCTGGGGCCCGTGGGAACACCCACGGGGCGGTCTCAGGCGCATGCGCACAGCAGAGCTGCCCCACCAGGCCTCGCCGCCTGGAACAGCACAGGTTTACAACCCGGGCGGCCGACCGCCTCTCCACCGTCAAGATGGCATCTCTCCTTGGGATTCCTTCTTTGTACCTTTTAAGAAATTATTCAATCTTTGTATATTCAATAATTTTTCCCTAAAAAATGAATATTTTAATCAAGAACATTAAATATTTATGGAACTACTGATACTGCATTTAAATTCTAAGAGAATTACTTTAGATAAGAATTAGTACCTTTATTCTAGAAAGGTTTTTCTGTTTGCCTCAGAGCATGCTGAAGCATTTTAAGCAGGATGAGTCCGTACGTTGTTTTTATGAAATCAGTTACTTTTACTGTTAGGAGGCACCCTGACCGTACTGTCCACAACAGCCAGGCACAATTATTTTCCTCTCCAGTCATCCTGAAACGTGTGGAAACATCTTTTCAAACCGAGACAGAAGCCACACGGTTCAGTTGGGTAAAACACATAAGTGCTTTTGCGTCTATTTAGAAGTCTGTCTTACCAATAAACTTAGAGTGCATTTTGAAAACTAGTGAACAGCTTGCAGCTTTCATTTCGTTTTAATGTTTCAACATTCAAGCTAATGTGAAAACTTAGAAAGGAAGTTCATTTTTATTTAATCTCAGTAGTTTCATTACTCATTAGCTATATCAGGTTTTTTTTTTTAATCTGCTTATTTTGTCTATGTCAGCAACTGAGACCTCTTTGAAATGTAGCATGGTCACTATCTATTTCAAAACAGACGTTTCACGCGTCCCCGGAACAGGGGAAGTTTGGGATCGGCCGCCATCCACTCGGAGGAGAGGGTGGGCAGGTGCAGTGGGAGCCCTGCAGCCACCGTCGCCCTGCCGCCCACCGGTCGCCACTCCGAGGGTCATTTACACTGCTTTTTCTCCGCTGGGCACAACCATGATTCCTGCTTGTAAAGTCTTACCGTGGGTTCAGTTCCGTCATCTGAACTGAAATGTGCAGTTACTTGCCTGTTTTCAGTGAAGAGACAGTAAAAGCTTAGGTGCCAAGTGCCAATGCCACCGACAGAAATTCTTTGGAATCTGTTTTGCTGATTATTGAAGAAAACCACCACCTTTCAGTTCCAGCCGTGATGGGCATCAGGGGTCTTCTGGGATCACCTGAGTGGAAAGACAGCCACCTCACATGGCCCTAACAGCGACGAAGAACGGGTGGGCGTGTGTGAAGCACAGAGGAGGCGGAGTACCAGGGAAGCAGGTGACAGCGAGCCTCCAACTTGTCTGAGGCGACTCCCTCGCTGCGCTCCAGGCCCCCTTTGGAGACCAGTGCCGCACCCTTTCCTGCATCGCGCCCCCTTCTCAAACCCCGCCCCCTTTCCAACCCCGCCCTTTGGTGAGCTCCATGGTGAGGGCATTCCCACAGCAGCAAGTGCTAGATACCTCGGCCTGTAACTGAGGAAGCTGTAAAAAGGGAGAATAAATTCATTGCCCACTTCTGAAAGTTTGTGCTTTCTTACCACAGATAAATGAAAACTTGAAAAATTCTAACAGTTTACTGATGTGAATTGGACATAACATAATACTAATTTTAAAATGTCTTTCTCTTTAGTCAGTATTAAAAGTTTCTTTTAAATGTCAGCATGGAAACTTTTTTGGGACTCTGATAATGGAATGTAAACTACCCACAGATTTTTAAAGAGAAAAATAACTGATAACCAAGCAGGGAAAAAAGCCTTCACAATGTGGCTCACAACGTGAAATGAGCACCATTTTCTATCTGTGGTAGAAAAGGAGGGCGGTCACTTTCAGAGGTGTGGAACTGGTCAGAGGTGGTGCGTGAGCTCTGCTGTGAAAACATGCAGGAGATGCTCAAGGGGCGGACGGTCACTCCGTCATCACCGCCGCATGAAACGCACAGGCCTCGCGGCAGGGTTTCTCCGAGCACACGCAGCAGTGCTACCTGGGTATTTGTGCAGCTTCGCTGAACGTGATTTACTTTTCCAGATTTACAAAGGAAGGAGGAAGGCAATGCTAACTTGTCAACCCATAATAGCCTCATTCTAAATCAGATCATTCCTTTTAAAGTAGCAGTTTATTCTCTCATTGCAAATAGTGTTAATAGGTGGGGACCATTTTTTTATGGATGATCTCATTTGCTGAATGACTGAAGAGTGAAATTAGCCACCGCGTGGCTTTGTGTGCAGGGACCGGTTTCGCCGTGGTCATCTGCAGCGCAGCCGCCCGCCTGCCGTGGGAAGCAGAGCGCGGAGAATGTCAACACCGCAGACGTTCCAGCCGCTCAAACGCGACTCCCACGTGAAGGCTGTGTAGCTGGTTTTGAATGAGACAAGACAGTACCTTAATCCTTCTCAATTTATAGTGTTTTAATAATAAAAGAAACTGAGAATTAAAATGGGTCTCAGACATGTCTACACATATGGGCACTATTTTTATGCCCTTGTATTTTCACATTTAATAAAAATATTTATGGTCAAAATCAGTACCTTTTGCTTTCGATTCATTTGCAGTCTTGCGGGGAAGTCTGTTTTCCGGTGCTGTCCGACACACACTCCACAACTGGTGGCGGGGGCTGCTGGACGTGAGCCAAGGGCTGTGCCGGCAGCAAACGCAGAGGTGGTGCAGTCGCTCGCCCCCCGCGAGTCCTCGGACGGCTGGGCGCCACCGTGGGTGGGCCTTAAGTTTCAGCACAATTAAACTCTACACTTAAATGGGCCTTGTCTCAGGACTTGGTCCCTTTTGCACTGTGATTTGCACAGTTTGGTTCAAGTCTTCGGTTCAAGATGGGGACAGAGTGCTGCCAGCTTGGTCAGACTTTTAACCACCACCAACAGCAACTTCCTTGTCAAGTCTACACTCTGCACATCTTACAACTGAAGGACAGCTAGAATGCTTATATAAGACCTTTTCCCCAAAGCCCAAAGTTGGCAAATTCTTAACCGTATCTGTGCAGTGTATGAGCAACTGGCCTTGGACTGAAGACAATGAAAATACCTGCCACGGGCACGCTGGTTGCTAGACAAACAAGAGGGCAGGCTGCCTATAAAACATTCATAAATCTAGATTTTCAGATACAACCTACCTGCCAAGTATAAGTGAGACACATAAATTTGGCTGTTCAAACCACAAGGCAGAAGCTGGGAAGGGAGCCATCGAGACTCCACGTTGCTCTGCAGTTTCAGCTTTGCTATGAAATACAGGGTCCAGTGGGGTGGGCTGCACGCGACAGTAACGAGCATGGGAGTCGGGTGCCTGGCCGAGCCAATGCCTCTGCTCGCAGGAGGCTCAGAGTGGAGCGGAGGCTGGCCATAAAGGACAGCGAAGCACCGTTCTGCATGCAGTCGGGGGCTTTTACCCAAACCACCACCGTACCCCTCGGGTGAGGTGCGCTGGAGCGTTTGGCCTCGGCCAGGAGCTCCCAGCATCTCTGACCTCTCACCCTGCCCAGATGCTGTACCTGACTCCAAAGGGGAGTGGGCCAGACAGCACGGAGGAGACGGCCCCCTCAGGCCCAGCTACCACTGCCACCTTCAACAGCACCCCTTGGGGTCCCTGGGAACCACAGCGACAACCTCGTTCCATCAGGGCAGCCACACCGGGAGCACTCTGTTTCATCACAGACACAGGAACAAGTAAAACGGGAGGGCTTGGGGTCTTCATCAGCTGTGAACGGGGCTGCTGGGAACAGAGTCCTGACTGCAAGGACTCCGGGCTGTGCCATCACACGGGGGAGTGGACATGTCCAGAGGAGCTCCAGGGGCAAGAGCAGAGGCTGCCAGTGGACAGCTGCTGGCTCACAGGGACCTGACTATCACGTAGGCAGACAGTTCTCTATTGCCCTGAGGGCCCACGATGGCCCAAGGCCCCATGTGACAGGGCCTCGGGAGGGGGGCAGGCACTCTGGCTGGAGCTACACTCTGCTGGATGCTCCCCAAACATCACCAGTAGCAGCAGCCGGGAGCCTTCACGCTCACCTCAGCTACATCAGCTTCCCCCGGGGATGGGGTCCTCATGACAGTGAGGTCTCTTCCGGTCCCGGAGGGCTGTGGTGCCGGAAGAGTCAGATGGTTTTAAACACTGACTACTCCTCACCGATGATTAATGCATAGCAGGAGGGCAAAGTGCACCTTCTTAACTCAGTTTCTATAAAAGTAGCCAGTTCTTAAAAAAAAAAAAAAGAATATATGCCCCATATGCCCACAGATATCATTTTATAAAAGAGAAATTAGAAATATTAAAAAATACGAATTCAGCATGAGATTAAAACATCAGACAATTTAAGGTGAAATAACATTACAATGCAATGGTGCCTTCCGCTTACAGCCACAATTAAGGGGTAAATGGGCTTAATTTATTTTTATTACTCAGAGACAACCATGAGTCCTTTTCCTTTTTCAAAAGAAAAACCAAAATGTTTCTCCAACTTTAAATGCATTTGGCGAATAAGAACACGTAAGTGCACACGGCGCTGGAATACACAAGGATGTGGATGGGGTGGTAAACCCGACGAGTCAGACCGGTTTTCACTGGGATACCTGGCAAAATATCACTTTAACTTGTGAAAACACAGCGCTTTAGGCAATCAGGAGAAAGCAATAATCTAATTTTAAATACTCAGTGGTCAGTTCTTGTATAACTTAATGCATTAAGTACATGTATTTTTAAATAATTAACTTTTTAAATTGAAGAACTGTCACTGATCCTTAATGAAACTTCCAGAAGTCTTGGCAGTAGTTCCACACTTTCCCAGCAGGTGGCAGATTCCTCGTCATACTTTTATCTTCTCTGTCATAAAGGCCAGTGCTAGAGTTCGTCATGTGTCAAAACTGTAGGGGAGGAAAGTTTCTTTAGTTCTTGAGAAACCTTACATATCAAATGAGCTCACATCTCACTGACGTACGGGGCATAGGGAAAGCACAGCTGCTGACCGAGGACCCTTTTTGTTGTGAGTTTAGCACCTGTTTGCTGCTTTGTGCGACATGAGAACAGCCTCTGCACAGCATGGCATCCGCTTCGCTGTACTGCCTCGTAACTGCCTGCCTTGTCCCCTCCGAGAAGTGAGCTCCCGCGAGTCCGTGAGGACCAGGGACACACCTCATTTATCTTCGTTATCTCTAGGACCAGCACCCTGCCTGGCAAGGAAGGCCTTGAAAAATGCCAACAGACCACTCAGCAAGCACGAAGCACCCTCTCATTAGTGTGAGGGGACAAGGAAGAGCAGCGGGGACGCGGTATTCTATGGTGGCGGCGGGGTCAGGCAGACGCAGACGCAGGCACCGAATGAGTGAGAGGTTCAGTAATAGCGAAGACTCTTCAGGGACAAAAGTGGTTTTTCCTTCTGCATCGCTCACCTGTCACATGCTATTGATTTAAGAACACGGAGAATTCAAAATGATATTTTCAGGTGGAAATTAATTAAAATAAAACCATGCATCCTGTGCCACAATTCAAGATGGCAGTCGATATTTCTCTCTTCACTGAATTCCACTTTAAAGACAACACAGAGACACAGAAGGAAATAACAATGAGAACGGGGAGTGGTCAGGAGATGCCACTGGAGCAGAGCTGTCAGTGAATTCCTAAAAATGGAAAAGAGGATCTGCGGCTGAGTGCCCGAATGCAGAGCGGGGCTGCGTGGATGAGCCTGACGGGGACGTGGGGGGGCCCCTCACAGACAATCCGGGTCAGGGTGAGTCCACGGAGAGAGAGGCAATGAACCACGGGCCTGGCCTGGAAAACCCGCGCCCGTCAGTCCTCCTCCCATTCTGCTACATGCCAGCGAAGATCTGACAACCTGTTTGTCCTAAGAGAAAAAGTAGAACTGTTCTTGAAAATAAATGGAAAAATCTGCTGGGTGGTGGGGGAGAGGGGAGAGAGAGGCAGACAGTCACATGCAGATATTTTCGAATGGGCAGCGGTGCTCTTGAGGAAAGCACCCTCCTTTGGTGTTTGGGGAGGGGGCTGGTGGGATGGGCTTTGGTCTAGTCCACACCCCCACATCTGGAGGGGAGCCTGCCAGTCCTTCAACCTGCTGATGTGCCGAGAGCTCCCGACTGACCCTCCCGCTCACAGAAGAGGCCTTTTGGAGAGACAGATACACTTCTACCACGGCAGGGGACATGTGCCAGCTGCCTACGTTAATCAATCTAACTTTTCATTCTTAAATATAAAAAAATTTGAGGAAGACTGAATGCAAAAGAAACAAGGACCAAGATAACACACAAAACAACTCACTCAATGAGAAGAAAGATAACCAGGAAAACCAAAGAGATACTTAAAAGAATTCTAATTCATATTTTCCTGAGATTTCTGAAAAGTCAGTGAAGTCATAACACAAGACCAAACTGAACCTCGAAGGAAGCAAGCAAGCAAGGGAAAGGTCTGTTGGGAGTTAAGATGTGACTGCCCCTCTCAAAAATAAGGACGAATAGAAGGGTTGAAGATGAAGTAAAATTTTCCCAGGATGCAGAGTGAAGATGAGGGGATATAAGAAGACGATACAGCCACAGAAATACAAAGGACCCTAAGCAGCTGCTGTGAACGACTCTGTGCCCGCAAACTTGACAAGCGAAAGAAACGGACACACGCAACTTACCGACACTGAATCTGGAAGACACAGAAAGTCAGAACAGACCAATCACTAACTAGCAAGGAGACTGAATCAGTAATAAAAACCTCCCAACAAAGAAAAGTCCAGGAACGGACAGCTTCACTGGTGCCTTCTACCAAACATTTTAAATAAGAATTAATGCCAATCCTTTTCAAACACTTCCAGAAAATAGGAGAGAAGGGAATACTTCCAAACAGACTTTACAAGGCAGCATTACCCTGATACCAAAACCAGAAGAAAAGGAAATTAGAGGCCAATATCCCTGACGAACATAGATGCAAAAATCCTCAACGAAATATTAGCAAACCGAGTCCAAGGCAACACTGAAAGGACCTCACGCCACGATCCAGTGGGACTTACTCCAGGGAGGCCAGGAGGGCCCAACGCCTGCCAAACACGGCAGACCACATTAAGAAAGTAAGGGTAAAAGTCCTATGATCATCTCCACAGACGCAGAAAATATTCTGAATGTCACATTCTCAGTGAAGTTCTGACCTCCTGGTCGGCATTGAGTTTGTGATCTGCTCTGACGTCAGTTAACGCAGCGCGGGGCGCCCCCTGCAGCGCGGGGACTCACCTGCGCTCCCCCGGACCTCCAGGCGGTCTAGCAGCCGCCGGATCTCCGCGTCGTACTCCACCCACTCGGGCACGATCCTGGCCGCGGCCTTCAGTTTGGGCTCCTTAGTTTTGGGGTTGTTGCACTGAAAGTGGAAATACAGGTTCGTTAAGGAAAAGCCGTGCTCCAGAAATGGAGGAGATACTTGAGGACGCTGCTGGCTCACCAGAGCGAAGAGGTACGTTTTATAAAGACTGGAGTCCTAAGTCCCAAGTCCTTGAAATACTGGCATCAGCGCAACAGAGACAAGATCAAGTGCAATGACAAATCACAGTTTACGTAAGCAAGATATATTCAATGCAAATACCTCAATCAGAAATTTAAACAAAAACTGTTTAAAGATCTTCTTGTGGTTCATAAGAAGTTTGTCAAATACTCCTGTAACATGTTTGACGAGAGATCTAAATACATGGCCATTCGGACAAAGAACTTAGCAGACTATATTAATAAATATTTTCTTGCCTTTTCTTTGGACTAAAAACCTGGTTTAATATACTTTACATTTCCCGCAGGCAGAAAACCATCTGTCTGCCTTTAGAAGTGGCCTCAGTTTCTTTAGTAAAGCCATTCATTCCCCTTTCACATGCCTCTGTTCTAACAAGCAATTGTGATTATATTAACAAAATCAGCTAACTGGAACTTGTCACAACTCACAACTGTGACATTCGCATGGTTGTACATCTCCATTCTCTGGGTCCCACTGACAGGCAGAGGAAGACCTGAACACGTCATGGAACCGTGTGTGGGGGGGTGGGGGGGGCGGGGTGGATCATTAAAACAAGATCCTCTCCAAGGCTCCACTAGCATATTATCAATTTAAACTTCTTCGCAATTGGCCCTACTATAGAGTTTCTTGGGAAATTAAATGAACTTTCAAAGGCAAAAAGTACAGGAGATGGTTGAGGAGGGTCTGATGCTGATGAGACTCACTGGTGGGCCAAATCTCAGCTGCGAGGACAGAGAGGTGTCCGAAAGGACCCCGGGCCATCAGCCTGAAGGAAGGAAGGAACGGAGGTGCCTTTGACAGAGAAAGGAGCATAAGCTTCACGAAGTCACACAGATAGCCATTCCCTCGTCACACAGCATTAACAGAAAACGCACCCCGAAGCTCCTGTCTACGCAATGTTTTTTTTGCGGTTGCTGCTGAAATCTGATGCCCCTTGCCTTATGGGAAAGCTATTAATTCTGAGCCGTGAGCCTGTGGTCTTCATACTTTCCTCACCAGACCTTTTCAGTTCATTCCATTGTGAACTTTTTCCTACAGTAACATATTCCTGAATGAGGGAAAAACAGGATTTGCTTTCCAGAAATTAACTTTGTAGGCAATATGCTCTATAAAGTGAACATAATGGAACTATTTTCCCTCTTTCTATGTCAGAAACAATTAAAATAAAACTACCATGCTTTCCTTAGTTTGTGTGTGTGTGTGTGTGCGCACTACAATTTTTTTTTTCTACAATCTATATCCGTGTTGCTTAAATGGGCTATCATGCCCCTGGGGGAGCTTCAGCCAGGTGTGCAGACAGTGCCCTTCGTCTCATCTGGGTGGTGGGGTGCTACTGCCATCTAGTGGTCAGAGGCCGGGGATGCCGCTAACCACGCAGCAGTGCACAGGGCACAGCTCCACACAGAACTGTGAGGTCCCAAATGTCAGCGATGCCAGACTGAGCAATCCTTACTGGCATGGAGAGTCTCGCCTTCAATACCACTGTTCACGCTTTTCCTTGCCTCTGATGCCGCTTCCTTGGGAGTTTTCTGCATTCCTTTAAGCTTCCCCGCAGAAGCTCTCCCACTGGCAGGTTCTCTCACTGTGTGTCTCTGTGGGAGAGATGCAGGCTGCCCAGCACGATCCAGGCCTCCTGCCCTTTCCCACGCAGACCTATCGCTGGGAAGCAGCTGCCTGCCCAGGAAGGATGCTTCTCAGTGCCTCCTACGCCTGCAGGGGCCACCCGACCAAGGCCCGCAAGGGGCCCAGGCCGCAGCCCCACGTGCCCTTTCCCTTGCTCCAGCACGCGGCCCAGCAGGGATGTTAGGGACCTGCACCTGTGAGTTAAACCTTTCTAGTGGCCACACAAGAAAATGTAAGAGGGGCGAGTGAAGTGAATCTTAGTGCTTCATTTTATTTACCCAGCGTGTCCAAAAGGCTATCAGTCAACATGTAATCCACATAATAATTAGTAATGACATATGGTTACACTCTTTATTGCAGAGTCTTCCCAATCTGTGTATTTTACATCGTGTAGCCGCTCTTGATTCAGACTAGCAACACGTAAGTGCTCAGTGGCCACTGCAACCGTGGCCGCTGCACTGGACAGATGGACAGGCGATGGCAGGACCCCGAGGATGAACACGCCACAGGCTGGACGGAGACTGGCGCCGGTTCTGAGAGGCGGGGGTTGCGTGCTGAGAGGACACCCCTTAGACCTGTGACAGCAGGGACCAGCTAACTCTGTCACAGCAGCACCAGCTAACCTGAGCCCTCCTGAAGACCCCAGGTGGGAGCCACAGCCTTTTACGTCACAACACAACCTGAAACAACATCTTAGCTGTGTTCCACCATGTTCTTGATCTCTCTTTAGAAAATTCCCTCCTTTCTAAACCCGAAACACCAATTTGAAAGAACATAAGCACCCCTGTGTTCACTGCAACGCCATTTACAATCAATCACCAAGACAGGGAGGCAGCCCAAGTGCCCATCAGTAGATGAGTGGCTGAAACAACTATGGCACATTCATACAGTGGAATACTACTGGGCCTTAAAAACAAAATTTTACCCTTTGCAACAGCATGGGTGGACCCGGAGGGCATCATGCCAAGTGAAATAAGCCAGTGAGAATGACAAACACCACATGATCTCACTTGTATATAGAACCTAATGAACAAAATAATTTAACAAAATTGAAACAGACTCAGAGAGAGAGAACAGACGGACAGTATCAGATGGGAGGGTGTTTAGGGGACTGGGTGAAAAAAGTGAAGGGATTAAGCCATATATATATATATATCATAGGCCCAGAGACTTGACTCGGGGTGGTGGGCACACCATGCAGTGTGCGGACGAGGTTTTGTTTGAGTTGTGTGCTTGGAACCCATAGAGTTTGGCTAACCAATGCCACCCTAATAAACTCAATAGAAAATTCCCTTCTTTCTTACTAAGGACGTCTGGTTTGTCTCTGCCACACTGTATCATCCACAATTGCATTCTACCATGTTGGCATGCTACTTTTTTCTATGCTCTTCTATACATAGCTGGAAAAACATCCCTATATTTTATTCTTATTTTGTTCAAAACTGTGTGAATTCTAACATTTAGACAGTTTATTCTTCAGTGAAGATCTTGTACACAAATATTTTATACTGGTTAGTACAAAAAAATATGGTCAAAAAGGGAACGATAATATCTTGTAACTGTTAACGACAGTATAGTATTTGAATATGAGTTCTAGACAGACAGTAAGTAAATTAGTTTGAAATATTTCATGTCTAGGAGAGTTAAACTGTGTAGCACAGTTAAATTTCTTAAAATGAAAATGTAAGAAAAATATTTCTCAAAAATAAGGAAGGAAATAGACGTGTATAGAATAATTTGAATAGAGACAATTATTTTGGTCATCTTCATTTGGGAAAAATTTTGGCAGGAGCATTAAACTGCCGACATGCTAGGATGGCAGCTGACTCAAACGTTCCAGCCGGCTCCCGGCTTTTCTCCCGGAAGCCCATGGCAGAGAAGAGCTCCCACAGTGGCCCGAGCCTGCTGTCCTCAGAGAGGCCTGCCCGCAGGGGGGGCCCTCGGGGGCGTCAGGAACCCGAACATCAGGAGTGTTCCCGCCGCCCTGACACGAATGGCTGTGTCTAATCCGTGCAGACGATACAGGTTACGCCAAGCGCCTGCCCGCCTTCTGGATGCTGGGAGGTGTGGGACGTGCCAGGCGGATGGGGTGTTATGTGAGCAGCCCCCAGTAAGAATCCCGGGCACTGGGTTTCCCACGGTTTCCTGGGCAGACAGCACCTCACGTGCATTGTGAGAACTGTGCTAGCTGCAGGAGGCCAGCCTGTCCTGAAGGACTTCATGGAAGGGGGGGGTGTTACCTGGAGGCCCACACCTGGCTGCCTCTGATTTCCCCCACGTGCCCTTCCCTCTGCTGCCTTTGCGTTGCATCCTGTCACTGGAATACATCACGGCCACGAGTGTGACTGTATTCTCAGTCCTGGGGACCCTCTGACACAGCCCTGTACTTGCCGCCCTCAGCAAACACAACGGTGAATGACAGGCCAGCAGAAGGGCGCCCGTGCATGCATTCCCCTTGTGAAACGTTAATGATTTCCGCTGATCATTTTCGTATCTGCTTGTACACAGTGGGAAACAACCGCACGCGCTCACCAGGTCAATGGTCTTGGCTCTTTGTTTGGATTCGTCATCACACCAGGTCTCACACCACAGCCAATCTTGAGGCAGAGACTTAATGGCAACTTGGTAAATCATATTATTGGGAAGATCCTACAGAAAAAAAATGATTTAAACAAAGAGGAATAGAGATGTGAGTCAGAACAAAAGAAGCTGAAGATGTCATTTAGATTATAAATAGACCCTAAAAAACATGTAAACCTGAGACATCTATATTGAAGCTTTAAATACTTAACTTTTAATTTTTTAATTTATTGTATTTTTTCCATTACCATTTAGTCCCCTTATGTGCCTCTCCCTACAACAGTGTGGTCACTGCTGTCCGTGTCCATGGGTCCTTTTTCCTTGTTGCTCCATCCCTCCACCCCCTACTTCCCACACCCCCTTAGCTATCATGTCAGCCTGCTCTCCGTCTGTGAGTCTGTCTCTATTTTCCCTGTTAGTTCAGTTCATTCGTTAGACTCCACGTAAGAGTGAGATCATATGGTATTTGTCTTTCTCTGACTGGCTTATTTCACTTAGCATAATGTTCTCCGGGTCCATCCATACTGGCGCAAAGTAAGGGAGATTCATATACCCCCTGTGGGAAAGTGTAGCCCTTATGTTTCCATGTCTAACAGGGGCAAAGTCTCCAGTGGAACATAAAGCTGGCATGCATACACCCATGAACGGGGTAGCAGAATTTCCTGTGGGGAAATCAGGCTGGCATGGTCCTTAGAGTTAAAATAAAAGCTTGCTCTTGCTAAAAAACCTCTCTTTCCCTGGATCAAAGGACTTACGCTAATACACGCCTGAGCTCATCCTGGCCAGTGTTTACAGTTCTTTGTGCCCTTCCATTTGCATATCTCTCCTTTTGATGTACCTTCCTGGTCGTCTACTGTCTAACTTGAATCTACAATCTATGCATAGCTAATGAAGACCATTCTGATGCTCTGTGCCCTAAATCATCAATAAAAACCCCTGGGCCCAAGGCTCGAGGTTCTCTCCCATATGATAAGGGAGGAGTCGTGTGGTCCCAGATTGTCTGTAAGTCCTGCGTGTTTGTGTGTGAGATTATTTTATGCATTCAGTCACGGCCACCAGCGATTCTGCTGCCCGGAATTCACGTCAGCAAAGGGTAATTTTTTCTTTTTTATGGCTGAGTAGTATTCCACGGTGTAAATGTCCCATAGTTGTTTTATGCATTCATCTACTTGGGCTGCCTCCATTTCTTGGTGACTGTAAATAACGCTGCAGTGGACACAGGGGTGCTTATGTTCTTTCCAAATAGTGTTTTGAGTTCCTTCATATATATTTCCAGAAGCGGGATTGCTGGGTCAAAAGGCAGCTCCATTTTCAATTTGTTTGCAGTGTCTCCACACTGCTCTCCACAGTGGCTGCACCAGTCTGCATTGTCACCAACAGCCCCAGGAGTTCTCTTTTCTCCACGTTCTCACCAGCACCTGTTGTTTGCAGATGTGGCTATGATGGCCATTCTGACTGGTGAGAGATGATAATCTCACTGTGGTTTTAATTTGCATTTCTCTGATGATTAGTGACACTGAACATCTTTTCATATGTCTATTGGCCATCCACATGCCCTCTTTGGAGAAGTCTCTATTCAGGTCCTTTGCCTATTTTCTGAGTTGTTTGTTATTTTGGTGTTGAGTTTTGTAAAGTACTCAACACGTTGACCCAAGCATCTTGTGTCATGAATGAATCCATGCACTGGAACTAAGTCCACACTCGCCCTGGACTTGACCCCTGGCATAAGGGCTGAAAGAGGGGGCCTAGAAAACCATGACTGTCCATTCCCCAGATGACCTCCACCTGCCTGGAAAGCCAGGTTCACCGCTCACACTGCCTGCAGTTACTGCGTGTGTCCGTCACCACCACATTCTCCAGACACCGAAGTGACCTTTCATTTCCCTGTTAGAAAACCCTGTGCTGTGAACATCTGCACATTTCTACACGCTCAGGGCTTCCCAGGCAAAGACTGCTGGCATCTGAGTTAAAGGATGTTTAAATGGCAAATGAGCCCAGTAAGTTAAAGACAGTGACCTCTGGAGAGATTCAGAGATGCTTTTTCCAGAGACTGCTGCTCACAGGCAGGGGGTGCACGGCCCTCCATCTGCTCTCCGCAGATGACACTGGTTTGCACGCCAGAGCAAAGGGCAGGCTGCCTCCTGCGCCCGCAGAGTGCAAGGGGTGCCTGTGTTAGCTGTCCCATCTAAACTCCAAGATTCATAATTTTAAGGTTCTTCTCTCAACACTCCTATTAAAACATCAATACTGGAAATACTAGCTAATGCCATAAGACAAGAAAAGGAAATAAAAGGTATACAAGCTGGAAAAGAAGCAATAAAACTTCATAGATGGCAGGATTGCTTATGCAGAAAGTCCCAAGAATCAATGAAAAATACTCCTGGAACTAAATAATTACAGCAAGGTTTTAGGGTACAAGGTTAATATATAGAACTCAAGTGCTACCAGCAACAAACTGGAGTTTGAAATTAAAAACACAGCACCTTTACATTGGTAACAAACAGGCAAGCAAACAAACTTAGGTAAAAATCTGATAAAATATGCTCCTCTACATGAAGAAAGAAAACTACATTAATTGTTGCCCTGGCTGGCGAGGCTCAGTGGATGGAGCACGGGCTGCGAACCAAAGGGTCGCCAGTTTGATTCCCAGTCAGGGCACATGCCTGGGTTGGGGCCAGGTCCCCAGTTGGGGGTGTGTGAGAGGCAACCGCACATTGATGTTTCTCTCCATCTCCTTTTCCCTCCCTTCCACTATCTCTGAGAATAAATAAATAAAATAATCTTAAAAAAAAAAAAAGAAAACTACAAAATTGTAATGAATGAAGTCTGGGAAGATCTAAATAAATGAAGAGATAGTCCATGTTCATGAATGCGAAGACTCAATATTGATACCATGTCAGTTCTTCCCAACTTCATCTACAGATTCAATGCAATCACAATAAAAGTCCCAGCAAAAATTATTTCATGGATATTGACCAACTGATTTTTAAGTTTATATAGAAAGGCAAAAAAAAAAAAAAATCCAGAATAACCAACACAATATTAAAGAACAACACAGTCAGATGACAGATGACTTACACTACTGAATTTGCAATCTTATTATAAAAATCGATAGTAATTAAGAAAATGTGGTATTGGCGAAAGAATAGACAAAGAGACCAATGAAATAGAATGAGAGCCCATAAACACGGGAATTCTTTGTACTTACTGCTCACTTTTTCTCTTTAAACCTAACACTGCTGTAAAAAATGAAAGTCTGTTAAATAATAAAAAAGCTTCACTGTTCCTTCCAAAGTTCTTTTCCTTGAAAGCCATTCCTTAAACACCTGGCCTGCCATCCTACCTCAGCCACCTTCTCCCGTGGTCACGCCCTAGTCGAGTCCTCTGTGATTTCAAATTCATGACCCCACTCTGACCACCTCTTGATTTTCAGCTCACTCCATCTCGTACTCAGATAGCAATATCCTTTGTCCACCATCAAACCTCCAACCAGCTGATCCTACCGCCACTTCACTGTCCCTCACCCCTTCATGTCTGAGCTCCCCTCCTTACATAGTTGATTTCCATGGTCAATCATTACGGTTAACCCCTTCAATAGCCTCTGGACTGTCTTACCTTTGTCTCGCTCAGCTGTTTTGCCACTTGGCGAAATTCCAGGCCTGGTTAAATCCAAACCTGTGCACTCACCCACACAACTAAACATGTCTTGCAGAACAGAGACACACACAAACCATGCTAACTGCTTTCATTTTAACCTCACAGACACGGATCTCAAGGGGGACCCTTCATGCTGAGGAACAATTACATACGTGTCTCTCCATGCACAAGTCTGTGTGGACATGCGTTTTTATTTCTTCTGGGTAAATACCTCGAAGTGGAAAGACTGGTCACACAGTTGGTGTACATACCAATTTAAAAGAAATCACCAAACTATCTGCCAAAATGGCTGTATCATTTTACATTCTCATCAGCAATGTATGTGACTTCCAGCCACAGCACATCCTCGTTAGCACTTGGTGTGATTTTTTTAATGTTAACCATTTTAAGGGGACGTAGAATTACTCACTGGTTTTAATTAGTGGGGCACTAAGAAAAAAGTACCTGTTAGGTAAGACAGACGCCAGGCAGTAGCCGGATGGGGCAGAGGAGGGTCAGCTGTCCGAACTCAGAGAGACGCGTGCCAACAACAAAGGAGACCAGTAAGGAAAGGAAGGGCACAGGAGGCAGGGCAGGGAGTGGGGACGAGAGGGTTTAGGGTGGAAAAGTGAAGACAAAATACTATATTTTAAAATGTTGAGCTTGAAGTTAAAAAATTATATCTAAGTCTAGGTATCCGAAAGAGGATTCCATAAAGAGAAGAGGTTGAAAGTATAAAAATTCGAAGTTCGCCGGCAGAGATCTGGCGCAGTGTCTACCTGTGGACTGGCGACCAGTCCGTGACTGCTTCACTCACCTGGTCCAGGTTTGAAAGACTGTCTGGGTCCTGACTGAGGGCCTGGTACTGGCCCCGCAGCCTGTCCCCTGCCGCGATCCTCCGGAACCTCTGGAGGTCCACTACGTACAAGGCGCTGCAAGAGCAAGCATTTCTCGGTAGGCTACGTTAGTCACAGTTTCCCTTTCCCCAGCGTTTGTCTGGCGGAACGACAGGGACTTCAGAGACCCTTGGGGCCGACAGTAATGAGGCCTTTCGTAAACTCGTCCCGGCATCTAACCCTATTTCCAAGGGGACTAAAGTCTGCCAACCCTGTTGGGACCCACGTCCTTTCAGAGTCCCCTCAAATCTTTCCAAGATCTCACAAAACTCATGGCCCTACAAAACAGTCACCGATTCGGATGCTACCTTCATCTTGTCACCTCACAGACCAAATTTACTCTTCTGTGGTGGCCAGGGGCGTGCCACTTGAGCCACACCACCGGGGTTTGGCTCAGTTTGGTTATGGAAGCCCGGGCACATCACGCAAGGCCCGTGTGCCTCTGTTTCCACACCCACACACGGGACAGTAACAGCATCCCAAAAGGTCATCACAGAGGTTTTATGAGACAACATAACTGTTGCCATGATTGTATAATTTCTAAGAGAAAGGAGTACTAGTGATTTGGTACGTTACTTATTTACTAAAAAGTAGGAGAACACATTTCCTTACCTGATATGGTATTTCCTTCTTAAAAGATGGGATGCCCAATATCCTTTTTTCCAGAAACGATACCCATCCATGTCAGCGCGGCTGTCACAGAACGGAGTATACCCGTAAGGAGCGCCATCCAGATCGAGATCGCGAAGTTCTTTCAGGTCATGCCTCACAATCTACATAATTAAAACAGTGTTTTTCTGATGAAGACTATAAAACAATACAAGCCCCTCTGTGTGACTCTCAAACCCTGACCTTACTGTAGAAACACAGAGCACGGCACCTCCTTCACAGTTCTTCCGGGTCACGTGAGTTTCCATTTCTCCCTCTTGTTCTCGCAGATGAAAAGAAGCCTACATTTACGCACCTACTCTCTATGACAGGGGTCTCACTCATGAATAAGAATAATTTATTACATCATTTTCATCAATATATTGAATATTTTAAACAAAATATGTTTTGGGAAGGAACTAAATATTAGACAAAGGCACAGCTCTAAGTTTCTTAGGGTATGGATTAATAACTAAAAATCATTTTTATGATAAGTATTATTGTATATTGGCAAATATTAGTTTGAATCATAAAGAAAAATCTCCCGATTATCTTCAATGGCTTTAATGCAATAATGTTTTCATTTTTTAATAGACGCTAGCCTGCTGGAAAAATATCACTGTATATATTGCAGGCAGGTAGGAGAAATAAATTTTGCTAGACATTATATTTGGAAATGCTTAGTTCACCACCCACATTTACCTGCTTTCTTTCAGTTATAACGACTCACATTTATCAATTTGAAAAATACTTTTGTCCTAAATATAAATACTAACTGTACAATTAATTTATATAACACTGATATTTACACATTACTTGTTTTTTTTTTAGAAATTTGTGTATTTAAAAAACAAAACAAAACACATTTTTTGCCATTAATGATGGCAAAGGTATGCAAGGAGTAACGGGAAAAGTCATCGCAATTTCTAATACACAAATTTTGAAAGCTGAGAACCATAACGGTTTTGGGCCCAATCTGGGATGCTTCTTCCCACCAGTGGTAGAATCATGAGGGTCTGGCCTCTGACTAAAGGCCAGAGAACGCCGCCGAAGGGGGAAGAGCGAGAAGGTGGCTGCGTGTAACTGCTGACTCTTCCAGCAGGAGCAGCTCATTTTATGCGAGTACCAGCTCACATTCACAGGAAATCATGTAACTTTTATTATGATTAACATACATAGTTTTTATTTTTAATTATCACAATTAAAAAAAGCAACAACCCTACTACTTCAGAGAGAAAACCACCATGTCCTAAATAACAAACGGTACTTCTTGTAAAACCTTTGATTTTCCTGGAATTCTGACAGTTTTTCAAAAACGATGCTTTGCTTTTATATCACAATCATGTGTCACATGTTCACGCAGCAGGGCAGAAAGACGATGATCAATGCCAGCAACATAAAGTGAGTCCCCATACTCAGATAGACGTGTAAGAAAGTTTAAGCACTAATAAAACAAAAGTTAATCTTATTACCTGGTCAGCATCAACAAAAATGATTTTGTCCACTGCGAGAGGGAAAAGGACATCGAGGAAAAGAATTTTGTAGCCCCAAATAACCCTCTGTTTCTCCGTCTGCCGATGGAGCCAGCGGGGCCACTTATATTGGACGAGCTCGTACTGGAACCCATACTCCCGAGCCATGTGAGGGATGACCTCCTAAACAACACACATGCACAAACCAGAGAAGAAGCTCAAGAAAGAAAAAGCAGCTTTTGTTTTAGAGAAAAACATGATCACATTAAAAGGTAGAGTTTACTATAAAATTGTTACAAATTGGTAAACGTCTAAATACTACTTCTACAAGCTATACGTATTAATGAGAAATATGAAAATGCTGGCAAATATAAAGAGAAGCACATATTAAACTGTATAATTAAATGACATTAAAATAGGCATATTATACTAATTAGCAAGATTAACTAAGCTAAACATGCCTGCATTTTCCCAGCTAACGACAGGCTTGAGAACACCCAACTATATATAGCAGGAACAGGCCTCTGGATTTGCAACAGCTGTGCACTGCAGTTTCCACACACGGAGGGGCGAAGGTCTGCAGTTGCTCGTGTGGAGAACGATGGAATAATGAACAACTGACACGAGAACAAGCTGTGCACAGGGTCCTCACAACTGTGACCCTACTTCTGCCTCCCCCTGTAAACACCCACGTTTGTTCAGAGAGACGGGGCGGGGGGTGCACAAACAACATAAAATGAGTTATAGTAGATAAATCAGATTCTCTACATGAGTTTCATATCTGAGATTCATGCCTAGTTAATGTAGTGATTAAAACTACAAGGTAGTCATTGCGGGGTGAATATTATGTACTGGATTCGGTGCCTTCCAGGCTCGGACCATCTTACTCTACTCAAACCAGAGCAGTTGATGAAACACAGTGCTGGCTAAGTTTGGCTTCGGAGCCCGCAGACGGAGAGGGAGGATGACGAAGGAGCGGGGACAGGTGGGTTAGCAAACCTAAAGTTTGCAGCATCTCCTCGGTTCTCATCTGTAGCCAGTATCTGATGACACACTCGGCCTCAGTTTCTCTCTGCTTTTGTAAGAGCTATGTACACTTAAACTGCGTTCCTTACGGTGAGCACCAGTGAATTGAACTGTGACATTATGGCTAGACCAGCTTCTAGGAATCATTACTTTGGTTTCAAAATTTTTTAAAAATCAGAAGAAATTTAAAAACCTTTTATTATTAAGCAAATATATATTTAAAAATATTCACTGAACATGCATCGCACGCCAGGCACCGTCCTAGGCCACCGGGGCACAACACTGAACAAAGCCCACACAAATGACAGCCCTCACAGACTTTCCTGTTAGAGGGCACAGGGAGAAAATAGATGAAGTCAGTAATTTATCTATAGACAACAGTGTTATGGAAAAAAAGAGAGAAAGGAAATAGTGACAGATCAAAAGGAATTGTAACTTTACGTAGTGTGGTCAGGAAAGGATTATTCCTTAAGTACACACAATTTAGCACAGACTTAAAGGAAAGGAAGAATTTTTTTTTTTAAATTAAAGGGAAAGGATCCAGAGCATCAGTAATTTCTGTTTCTTTGTCTGGCTGCTGGACACAGAGATATGGATGCAGGCATTTTAAGGTTTTAAAAACACATCAAAGCTGTGTACTTAGGATTTGTACACATTATAATTCACTGAAAAGTTGTAAAAGATAAAAATTTTGAGGAAAAGCAATAACATTACAAAAAGAAGGAAATTAGTTCAGACATGATAATAACTTTTTTTTAAAGATTTTATTTATTTAATTTTAGACAGAAGGGAAGGGAGGGAGAAAGAGAGGGAGAGAAACATCAATGTGTGGTTGCCTCTCACGTGGCCCCCACTGGGGACCTGGTCTGCAACCCAGGCATGTGCCCCGACTGGGAATCGAACCAGCGACCCTCTGGTTCGCAGCCCGCGCTTAATCCACTGAGCTACACCAGCCAGGGCCAGACATGCTAATAACTTTTGACCACGTAGTGCAACAAGACTTACGCAGATGTAGCACTGTATTTCCAGAGAGTATCGTTCCGCTACGGGACTCTAGATACTATTACCTCAGTTTACACAGTGCTAGGTCCCCTCTTGCCCAGCAGAGGCACATGTGAGACACTGAGGGAAAAGCTGGTATGACTGCTTCGTTATGTTTATGGTTCTTTTGCAGGAGGCAGCACGCCTGGTGGTGGTGGGGGCAGAGGGGCGGCTCCGTAAGGGTTAAGGGCCTGGGCCTGGAGGCTGGAATGCTTGAGTTCAGGTCTCAGCTACATTCCTAGTTAGCTGTTCGATCTTGGGTCTGGGCCATAAAGGACATTTCTTCCTTAAAAAAAGCTTGGTCCTTTTGCCCCTGGCTCCTGGGAGGTAACTTCTGCCCTTGGGATGTTCTGCCTAGTAAGAATGCCTTTATTTACCTGGGCACCTTAGTCCATGAGAAACCACCTGTCCACAGATGCGACTTACAGTGGGGGCCTCAGGCCACCAGGTATCAGCACACCCTCTAGGGGACTCCATGGCCAACCCCAGTAAAAACACAGGAAACCAAAGTATGAGTGAGCTTCTAGTGGCAATTCTCCATAGGCATTCCCGCATGTTTCTGCTGGGACAAATCAGCTCTGTCCACCTGACTCCACGGGGAAACAACCAGAAGCTCTGGGTCTGGCCTCCCGTGGACCTTGTCCTATGCGTCTCTTTGCTTCGCTGACTTTACTCTGGCTCCTTTTGCCATAGTAAAGGGAACCTGTGACTATAATTGCTTCTCTGGGTTCTGTGAGTTTGGCTAGAGACTTACTGGACAGAGGGGTGCTCTGGGACACCTCCCAACTGTGTAGGCCAGTT
Organism: Micronycteris hirsuta; assembly: GCA_004026765.1. Classification (NCBI taxonomy): domain Eukaryota; kingdom Metazoa; phylum Chordata; class Mammalia; order Chiroptera; family Phyllostomidae; genus Micronycteris; species Micronycteris hirsuta. Next base: position 9,236 of record PVJI01006936.1, on the reverse strand, counting down.
GTGTGACTGCTGAGCCAGGGTTTCCTGGTAACAGGACGTTATAGACGCAGCTGAATACTGAAGGCAGTTAGGACTGTGCCTGGCACTATTAAGGAATAAAAACATGGTTGACTATTTTTATTTCTGTTTTTACCATTGGTTTGGGTCTAGAAAAAGAGGACTTCTTTGAATTGTTGCTAAATGAGACCCTAACTTTCATGGAATCTGATGACTTTGCAGCAGAACTGTGGGGGTGAGTAAAGTGTAACAGATGTTGGCCATCTGAAAACTCCTAATATAAAATGCCTCAGACTTCTAAACACAGTGCTCAAACTATCACAGCAAAGAGCTGCTTTATCTGCGTACTATCATATTGTTTTCTGTGCTACAGTGTTCCTATTTTCTTGATACTGTTCCTACCTATATTTGTAAAAAGAATCTAATTCTTTTATTTTTATTTTTTTTAAGATTTTATTTATTTTTAGAGAGAGGAGAAGGGAGGGAGAACGAGAGGGAGAGAAACATCAACGTGTGGTTGCCTCTCACATGCCCCCTACTGGGGACCTGGCCCGCAACCCAGGCATGTGTCCTGACTGGGAATTGAACTGGTGACCTTTTGGTTTGCAGGCTGGCACTCAAACCACTGAGCCACATCAGCCAGGGCAGAATCTAATTCTTTTTACTGACAACCTGTATATATTTTCCATTGCCAAATTTTATTTAATTATTCACTATTATGAAAAACCACTCATCTTTCTAATTTTGAGTTTACTTAAAAATAAGCTATCTCCTGATTACACAGAAATTTTGTTAAGCAGATTTAAAAATTGATTAAAAATAGGAATTTGCTCTGGTGGTTTGACTTGGTTGGAGCATCGTCCTGTAAATCAAAAGGTTGCAGGTTTGATTCCCAGTCAGGGCATATGCCAAGGTTGTGGGTTTGGTCCCCTGGTCCAGATGCGCAGGAGAGATGACCAATAAATGTTTTTCTCTCCCACTGATGTTTCTCTACCTCTCCCTTTCCCTCCCTTCCCCTCTCTCTAAAATCAATAAGCATGTACTTGGGTGAGGGTTAAAAAAGAAAATTAAAAATAGTAGTTGGAGCAAACATACATTTCAACCCATTCTGAAGTTATATGAACTTACAACCATACAAAGGGTATACTACTCAAACATCAACCATTCTCTGACACAAAGGCTGATGCACTTACTTTAAATGTCGGCGAGAGGTAGTTTTTTAGGAACCAGAACTTCACCGGCGTTCGGGTGTTACGTAAGACAGAAAGCATCATGATCCTGCATAAGAGAACATTAAACCCGCCAGGTTAACAGTGATGGTTCCTCCTCCTTTCCATGCGGCTTTTAAACATGTAGAGGTGTTATTAGAAGTGGTGCACGATGCATAATGAAGGAACAGACCTTCAAATATCATGGCTGCTCATCAAGTGATGTGATGTGTAAGAATTTACATTTACGGAGGGTTCCTGACCTATGATGGTTCGACTTAGGAATTTTTGACTTTATGATGTGCCAAAGCGTTCAGCAGAAACTACTCCAGACTTGGAATTCTGGCCTTCCCGTGGGCTAGCGACACGTGGGCTGACACTCCGCGGGAAGCTGGGCAGCGGGGCGATGTGGCTGCGCGCAGGCTGATGTGGGTGTTCTGAGCACGTGTGAGGTGGGCTAGGCTAGGCTGTGACGTTCCATAGGTTATTAAACGCAGTTTTGAATCAGGATGCATTCCACGTATGATGGGTTCATTGGGGTGTAACCCATCATAAGACGAGAAGCATCTGCATACACACACTACCGTACTTGATGCAGACTAAACTGGTTGCTTTTGCTTACTCCGGCTGACAGAGAAAGCAGCTCGTGGGTAGTAGTCTCGATGAGCAGACCGCAGTCTAATACCGGCTCTTCTGCCGCGTCATCAGCGCAGGTGTGAAACACAGGCTGGATGGAATGATCTGCCTACACTGATCCAGTCACTTGCTTTGCTATTCTAGACTTGTGACTGGAGAAGACACAGATACATCTGAAGTTCCATCTTAAATTTACACACATGTGCAAACATTTTTGAGGCATTCTCTGTGATCCTTCTGTATAAAGGGCTGTTTAAAAAAAAGCCCTTTGTAAATATAAATACACTTTCCACCTCTCACCGCCACACCTTTTTTACAATATATATTTTTTATCAATGTTGTTACAAAATATGTCCATTCTGTAGTCTTAAATAACATCAGTATTCCAAATTAACTGAACTCATGAAATCTCACTACATTTAAAAAATATACTTCCCTCATAATTTTAGGTTTTAAAAAAGCAAGATGTAGAACAACATATACATTGTTACTATTTGGGTAAAAAAAGTTAAAAACATATTTGCTTGTGTACACATTTCTTGGGCAGAATATGAATATTTATATTATATAATATTGGTTCCCCATGGAAAAGGGAAGTGGGAGACTTGTTTCACTGTACATAATTTTATTCTTTTAAACTGTAAAAATTCTTTTTGAACCAAGTAAATGTATTTACTTTTAAAAACATTAGATAAAAAATATACCTACCTTAAAAAGCGTTCATATAAATGGCCAGAAGCAACTGAGAAGATATTCAGAACGTCTGTTTCTTTTTTGTCTTTTTCTTTATGCAAACTTCTTGTGAAACTTGGAATAAAAAAGTAGAGATTGACAGTTTCTATATATATATATCTGCAAACTTTATATACTTACACAGTAATCTGATAAGCAGTAAAAATAGGAATATCTTTCAAAGTAAAATTTTACACTGAAACATGTTCTAAAAATGATGACTTATTAATACTAAAATATGTGACACTGTAACAAAGTTTTATGGTTTTTAAACATTTAAAACAGAGAATGCAATTATACACAACGTGTTGAGATTTTCCGCAGGCCAACAGTGGGGGAAGGAACAGAACGGACAAGTGCGTGACCAGCCCCCGGAGGGGGTCTTCCTCTGTGGTCACGGGCAGTCCCTTGAGTGCTAGTGACATGTCTCCCCCGGGATAACACGTCACACAAGGGGCCTGCGATGTGCAGCGCCCCTGGCCAGCGCCAGTCGCCCCTGCCAGTCGCCCCTGCCAGTCGCCCCTCGGTGCAGGCTACGGGCCTCAGCGCTGCGGGGTGCCTGAAGGCCACGCCCACTACTGGCTGCTTCTGCGCCCGGCTGTCCTCTTCAGCACCGTGTGGACCCAGACCCACCTTTTATGTGCCCCCCTCATACACAGAAGTGACTGAATCTCTCATTTAAGGTATTCATTATGCATAATTTATTTTTCCACCTATTTAAAATATTTAATTAAAAGTCTCGTTTTTATATGCACAGATATTTAAAATGACTACAATTTATAAAATATGGAAAACTAAACAATTTATAATCTTCATGCAATATATTTTGCCAAACAGAAGTTGTTACGACAGAAGCATTTTTCAGATCTTTTCTCACAGTAATCTCTCAAAGAGAAAAAACACAAGTTGATTAGGTGTGGGAAAAAATCATTAAGTTAAGATAAAACTAAGACTAAAAAACAGTGAAAGCATTGTAATACACACAACACTTATAAATTTGGAAGGGCTGCCATCTCCACAAGAAAGCGTTATTCTGCTCTGGTCTCCTTCTTGCACAGCAAGTGGCTATGCTGTAGCTGACCCTCATCTGTACTAGTTCTTAGCTCCGCCTTCTGCCTCGAATGGGAGCGTGTGGACTGACACTCTAAAAGCTCAGACTCTGCTTCACTGCCCCGTCACACAGACCTCCCCTTCCAATCATCTCCAAGTGGGTGGCTCGAGCTCTTCCCTGTCAGTGACTACTTCCGTGCATGTACACTGTCATGGTGCCATGGTTCTGCTCATCAATCAAGGACTCTAATGGAACAAGAGGCCTAAACTGGGCAGAACCCAAAATGACGGGAGCGCTTTTGATCGCATAACAAAATCTGCTCAGGCTGTTGACTCTATTTGGCCTAAAGTTTCTATCTCTTAGCCTTGACCATGTAATCAAATTACACCACAATCAAATTAAGTTCAAATCTCTAATATGGACTTTCAAAACTCTCTACAACATAGATTTACAGCAGCTTTTGTTCTTGCTGGCTCAGCGTCCTTCACACTTGAGTAAGAATAAACTGGTAGTGTGAGGGAAGGCTTCCCTCCTCCACCCTCATTCTAGGAGGTTTAGGTGGGGCAGGCCTTCTCACTGATTCTAGAGACAGGCATGTGATCCAAGCGTGGTTGGTCAGTCTCAGTGGTCAGTTCAGTTTGGGACACATGGCTGCAGCTGGACCAACGAGCCAGCCTTGGAGCTTTTACTGGTACTGTTGGGAAAGGGGCGATCTCTCCCCTGGAGAAGGCAAACCTTTCCTGTAAAAGCCCATCTGAGAATGAAGGGGGCATAGATAACAGAACTAAGGGATGAAGACAGAGTTTCCAGATCGCTTCGCCTGAATGCCTGAAGCCAGCTCTACTCCTGGACTCTACAGATATCTGAGTCCAGAGATTACTTTTTTCATTAGCTAATAACATAGGTCCCAACCTAAATGTAGATTCCCTGCTCTACTCACTGTACCAGCTAACCTGGCTACTTTCTCTTCCTTGAGTAACATACACAATCTTCATGTAACCAGGGACCTGCAGTCCATCTCCAGCTTTTGGAAACCTGTCTATTGTTTATAAGACACCTTCTCCAAGGAGTCTTTTCTGAGTTTCCTCCAAACTGGAGAGAGCCCCTTTCTCCCTTGATTTCTTATCAAAATTTATGTATCTATCTTATCCTTTCTAGAGGAGAGGATTTGTGCGTTCCTTAAATGTTTACCATCTGCAGGGTTTCCACATACTAGACTCCTGATGGGTCTACAGTTCTGTGTTAAAACAGTCATTACTCATTACCTTTTAACGGAGTCCCACATTCCTTTTTTTTCACCTTTATCGGTAAGGATATCTTCCTTAATTTTGTCTGGCTTTTTTTTCACCTAGGTAGCATGGTAAAGAAAAATTTTAGAATGTCGAAGATTTAAATATTATGCCGCATGGTTAGAAGATGAATTATTACCGGGCAGGGTGACCCCTGCAAATCTAAGACAGCCGCAGTAACTGAAGCCAGAGAATATCTTAGTACATTATTGACACACCGGTTTCAACCATCAGCTCAACCCCTTGATTTTAGTTCCTTTGTGGTTGGTTCCACAGTGCTAAATCATTATGTGCTTATATTTGTATTTACTGATTTATCCATTTCAAACAGTTTAGACATTATTCACTCTTCATAATGACAGATGAGCAGCTCGCTTATATCACCCTCTTCCTCTTTCTGTCTGGAAGTTTTGGTACTAATACCTTTATCCATTAGTTCTTCTACCAAGTACTTTTTTAAAAAAAGTAATATTTAAATCTCTATTTTCTATTACAACAACTTCAACAGTTCCTCTTTCATACCCTTATTATAAGGATACTAATATCTCTCCCTCTTCCCTCCACCTCCCAACCTATATTAGCTAAACACCTTTATCATTGTACATATAGATAATATTTTCATTTAGCCCCGAAAATATATCTTTTCCACTTTTCTAAGTTTAGTCTTCCTTTGAAAATCAGTGACTAGCGCGTACTGCGACCCTGTGATCGCTGTTTCTCTGCAGGGTTGCAATGACGTGACCGCTGTGCCTCTCACAGGGGAATGGCTGGTACCAATGGATTCTGCTTTTTTGCATTCCACCAGTAAGGAAACATTTTTTCAGGGATTTTACTGTATTCGTTTTTTCTAGTGATGATCTAGCTGTATTTCTGCTTTTCCACATACCTACTATTTTCCAGTTTGTTATTCAGGTTAGGTGTCTAGAATGACTGTCTTTTTGAAGACATTTTTCTCGGAGCTCAACAACTAACCGCCTGCTTATTTCTGGGCCTCCTATGGTTTTCCCATGAATGTCACTGTCTCCTGCAATACCTGTCCTCCTCTTTCTCGGGCTTCATCTTCGCTGTGCTGGCAAGGAACTTCAAGAAGAAAGGCAGGAAATAATGTTCCTAAATCTTCACACTTCAGAAAACAACTTTACTTGGGCTTCAAATTTGATCAAGAATTTGGCTAAAGAATCCTAGGTTAAAATGATTTCTCTCAAAACATTAAAGGCTTTGTTTTGCTGTCTTGCAATATCCATTTCGAAAAGGAAACATCTGATGCTAGTGGGCTGTGTGCTCTGGGTTGTATTTTCTTATTTTTTTTAATGCCCCGGTTGCAGCTGGGATTCTTAATTCTCTCTTCAGGCATGTTAAAGTCACCCAGTGAATTCCTAATTTTGGTTATTGCATTGCTCAGCTTTAGAAGTTCTACTAAAAAAGTCAGATATGGACTTTTTATAGTTTCCTGTTCCACGCAATTTTTTAAAAAGCTTGCCTTTTACTTTTTTAAACAGTATAAGCACAGTTGTTTCAGAGCCTGTGTCAATAATAATAATATACAGAGTGTTTGTGTATCTGTTTTCTGTTGTTCTTTCTGCTGGTTTTCCTTGTGTATTTGGATATAATAATCTTATTTGAAAGAGATATGGATGTTTCTTCCAGATTACCTGTATGGCCTTTTAAATCTTGACCTGTTTTAGTGCAAATTCAAGGCTCAGGGTTCCCTGGACTACTCAGATGAGAGAAATTTGGGTAAAAGACTAGGTGGGACAATTTACTACGGTTCATCCTCATGCTGAAGCTACAGCCGGCTTATGGCAAGAGAGCATCTTCTAATGGTTTACCCACTTTCTACGGGTCCAGAGCTTTCATTTCTGTCCCCATTGCCTGGCAAATCAAACCGAAACGAGAGTTCGAGTGTACCAGGGTGGACAAAGTTCTCAGGGAGACAGCGGCTTTCTTGGGACAAAGAGAAGCTCTGTGCTTGCTTACTTCACTAAGGCCCTTATTTTCCCTTTTAGTTTTGTATTTCCTTATTTTCCTTATTATTTTATTACTGCCTGCTCCTCATTGCTCTCAAGAATTTTAGAAACTATTTTACCCAACATTTTTACTAGTGTTAAGTAGGTAGGTTCGTTTAAAAGAACCAAATCTGCCATCACTAAAAACTCATTTCTCTCTTTCTCTCTAAAGAAACAGTTTTTCTTTCTAGGGTTAGTTTTTCAACCTGTATTCCTAATCTGTAACATTATCTGGCTACAGATACATCATAACTTAAAAATAATAATTGTTCTTTCTTTTCTATCTTCAAGCTCTTTGCTTTCCCCCTTAGTGAACTTAATATTCTTTTCTTTCATTGCCCGCGTTCCAACATGACGTTTCGGGTAGAAAAATTGTAAAATCAGTTGTAAAATAAGTAATAAAGTAATTAAAAATGAGATAAATTTTAATATTAACAACAAAGCCTACAGACAGCTCTGCCTCACATACTTGTATTTCCAGTATTTTGCTTCTGAAGCTGTTCAACACAACAATGACATCGCCCAGGCCTGCCTGAGAGTCGGTTCCTTTGTGCCTGAAAGGAGAGAAGATGTGAATACCTGTAATCAGTTCATGGAAAGACATACAACATAAAGGAATAAATATATTTTGCAATAAATGTAAGTATAATATCACTTATATCACATTGACTATTTTATACTTCTATAGTCAATTAAGATATGCAATAATAGACTATGATTTTCAAAACTGTCCAATCAATTTTAACTTAGTACAAATTAAAATTATGTAATAGTAACTCTGAATTCGATATTGTCTGATCACTCAGACAACTCAAATTATTACTTATCTTTTCTGTTGTATACCCAGATTATCACAAAATTCAAGTATTTCATATCTTTGTGATAACTGCAATGATAATGAAAATATAAAACATTTTTAGATCATAATCACAGGAATTCTACTAACTTTTCTACCTACCAGCCATTTTCAAACACTCAAATGTGAGTGTACAGTTAAACTCACGAGACAGGAAATGTCTGTAATACTCATCTGCATCACTTCATGTTTCTATTTTACATTACACATGCATTTTATTGTCTAATTTTCAAAACTGAATAAATCAAATATGACAGCTTTGCTTAAAAATTATATTTTGAATACTATATTCACTGTGTACTGAAAAAATGCTGCTGTAAGAAACATTTACAATAAAATTGAATTTTATCAAAGACGGAAGGCAATCAGATGTCAAATTAGTAGATGTTTTAAGTTCAGTCAGATTGATATTCTTGAACATTTTGTCCAAAATAAAACCCTGGAAATTCTAGCACTCTGTTGACTAACACATGCCTTTGACTCCCTCTTACCCCAATTCCCCAGCTGAGGTGGCTAAACCAAAGGAGAAGGCATAGCCCTACCCAGCAATTTCCACTAGAAAATAGAAAGTGTTCCAACTCATGTAGTGGAAATGCCAAATTTCTTAAAAACTTTCAAGACCTTCCAGTCGCCAACTTTATTCAAGGGCGTCCGCGACTTCAGCCACCGAGTCGACACGCACTGAGACCAGGGCAGGGCCAGGAAGCATGGCACTGCAGCTCAGCCTGAGCAGGCCTGAGCCGCCTCCTTCCTCGCCACCAAGTGGCAGAGGTGGTAGTGACGGAGACTCTCACTCTCCCAGCAGGGCAGAGATTACATTTTGTTATTTGTTACCGTGGGGTAGTCGTGCATCCTGCCAATATGGCAACCTGGAGACAGAAACAGACACCAGCAAAAACCGGCTGTGGGTGTAACACAGATGCCCGAGACTGAGGAGCTCGAGAGAGAAGCCAGCTGGAACAGTGATGCGCCAGCGGGGACCAGCATCACAGGAACGTGAGGCACAGCAATAGAGACCTTCGGAGAGCCCACAGGAGCACTCCACAAACCGAGCTATGACCACGGCCAGGGCTGGAGACCGTGCAAAGCCACCTCGCCGAGGGGCCAGCTCAAGGACCTGAAAGAACAGGCAATGTCTGAAAGCTGTCCTGTACTCTATAGAAAACACAGAGGAAGTAGTTTGGTTTCAAAGGGACCAAAGTAAAACTGCATGCAAGTAGTAACTTGGCCATCTGTGTTTCTGAAGGTTTCAAGTGAATACGCAAGCATAATAATTGAGCACATTGAAAGCCATATATATGTGTGAGGTATCTGACATTTTCTATAATTTAATTAGGAAAATCTAAGAAGCATCTGTCTAATTTTTATAGAACTCTGAAGATTTTCTTTTCTAGGGGAGAATAACAGAGTATTTTTGTGTCCAAGGTTCCTGGCCATCAGCACGGAGTCAGGGCAGATGGC